>JASTWK010000514.1:0-126086 GCA_030770225.1 Temnothorax unifasciatus | reverse complement strand
ATCGTGTCCTTTTCACTTTTTCCGACACTGGCGGTGCTGCTAGAATCGCCAGTTTCGATGTATACGTGTGTGTGTACTGCGCGCAGTGCAGACAGTGTGCGTTTAGCGCGCTGTCACCAGCTGTCACAGTCACATACATAACCTATAACACGGTAGTGTCCCGCGTCAAAGTTCGCGCTAATAGTTTTTTGTCGTCGGCAACCTGGGACACGTAGACATCGAATTCAAAGTATTAATACAACCTAGACACCGAAAACTACGGAGCGCATTATCTGGACGTCATCATCGGCAACCTGGGACACGTAGACATCGAATTCAAGGTATTAATACACCTAGACACCGAAAACTACGAAGCGCACTATCTGGACGTCGTCATCGCAACCTGGGACACGTAGACAATCGAATTCAAGGTATTAATACACCTAGACAAACCGAAAACTACGAAGCGCATTATCTGGACGTCGTCATCGGCAACCTGGGATAACGCAGACATCAAATTCAAAGTATTAATACACCTAGACGGTCGAAAACTACGGAGCGCACTATCTGGACCTCGTTGTCGGCAACCTGGGACACGTAGACATTGAATTCAAGGTATTAATACACCTAGATACCGAAAACTACGGAGCGCATTATCTGGACGTCGTCATCGGCAACCTGGGACACGTAGACATCGAATTCAAAGTATTAATACACCTAGACACCGAAAACTACGAAGCGCACTATTTGGACCTCGTCATCGGCAACCTGGGACACGTAGACATCGAATTCAAAGTATTAATACACCTAGACGTCGAAAACTACGGAGCGCACTATCTGGACCTCGTCGTCGGTAACCTGTATATCGACTCGATGGATTTATTCGCTGGGTTGATAATAATAATAATATATATAATAATATTATAATAATATTATTTATTATCAAGATTATTTGATCAAGAGACACGGTACCTAATTTACTTAATATAAAAATCTTCCTCCTGACCGATAAGTCTATCGACTTATAATAATTTACCTACTAGATCGATAATAATGCGCGCACAATATCGAAACTGGCGATACTAGCACCGCCACCGCCAGTGGCGAAAAAGTGAAAGTGACGTTTTCTCTGATCACGTGATATATATACAAAAAGACGTCGGCGTTAGGAGGAGGAGGAGGAGGAGTATCTTAATATAAAATTTTCACATTTCGACTTTTGCTCGCAATATCTCCGCTCGTAGGGCACGTAGCGGAAAAATGAAAAGAACGGACCCCCCCCAAATCGACCCCAAGCTATCGATCAAGCCTATTTAGAACTTGATCCGTTCACTCGTTATCGAGATCTCAACATCTCGAGTACTTGCAAATCGTCGCGTCGCGTAAAAGAGTCACGGTTGGTCTCGCTCCGCGTGTACTTGGCGCGAGACACTACCGTGTCTCTTGATTGTAATTAGGCTTCTCACAAGCTCGCCTTTTATACTAGCGCGTGATTATTTTTGATTACGAGAAAGTGACGCGTGATATAACCGCGTTGCGGCAGCGTGCGGTACTAGCGCTCGCGGTAATTGTTGTAAAATTATTTCCACCAGGATCAGCATGTGATTATCATGAGTTGGCTAAGTAACGTCAATATCTGAGCTCATATATTTCCTCATATACATGTTAACTTGTACTCATGATGTGTATCATCACAATATGATCACAAGACATACATCACATTTCGATCAATATCAGAAGATCATGACGTGATGAAATTTGATCATCAGGCATTACTATCTGGGGTATGTAGTAGTATATGTATGTATGTATGTATGTATGTATGTATGTATGTATGTATGTATGTATGTATGTATGTATGTACGTATGTATGTATGCACGTATGTACGTATGTACGTATGTACGTATGTACGTATGTACGTATGTACGTATGTATGTTGTGACGTGACATAGTCACGTCCCCTGTCCAGACGGTAGCTCGGCCGAGGGGAGCGTCCGGGATGTCGTCCCCGCCGGAGCGGGGCGGGGCGACAGCGTTAGAATTCGATAGGGATTATATTTCTTTTGCGAGAATTTCAGATGTCGAGTAGCTGGCCAGGAAAGATTGTAACGACGTGAGTCGCGCCGCGGGAAAATACAGACGTTCCTCGGAGGAGATGGCCGGCGGGCGGGTCACGCCTGGGCCCTTTGCCGATATTGCTTGGAGCGTTTCGCGGGGCGAACGCATCAGCCAGCGACGCCGGAATGGGCCCATCAGCAGAGCTCGCCACGAGGCATTGCCGCCGGTCGATCTGCCTTGGCCTGGCCAGCCTGGCAGTTGAAACTGGCTCGAGGGTCGCGGCCTGGACAGCCGGACCCCGCATTTGAAAGTACCGCCGGCGGGCGACGCAATCAAGAGGAGCGCCGACAGGGGCGGAAAGTCGAGCGCCGTCCTCGCAGAGGGCCTCACGGCGGTCGGGCTTGCAAGCACGGCGCGCAGGCGCGCGGGCCCAGCGTGGTCCCGCCGGGTCAGAGGATTGAGAGGATCGTCACTGTCGTGTCGGCGTGGCGAAGGATGACATCCCGGAAGGACCGGCTGCCGAACTTGCGGACTTTGTAAGGCCACTACTCGAGCATCTCGTAGCCAGCGTCTGGGTACAAGTAAGATACTGGTGACGACCGAGGCCCTTCCGAGAATCGCGTAGAGTCACGGGAGGCATGTTCCCGCGTAACACCGTATCGCGTTGGAGTATCTTGTCGCCTTGTCGGTCTGGCGTTAGAGTATCGTTCTGTATTAATGAGACGTTCCGCGTTTATCGAGAGGAATGTTGGCGGAGGGCCCGGCCGGCAGAGTAATACGTAATCGCCCTGCCCGAAGAGTCGCACGCGGCCGACAGTCACCGCGTAATTTGTCGTAGTATTCGTTCGTGTGTTAGCGTTTCGCGTTCGTGTGTTAGAGTTTGTGTAGTCGCGTTGCGTGTGTAATTGCGTCCTCGTTCGTGCTCGAGTCGGCGGAGAGCCCGTCGCACGGGCCGGACCGCATCGTCGTGGGGCCGTGGGCTCCACGTGATCACGTCGTGGCGTGCAGGGCGTCTTCCGCGTCGGATTTAGAGTTTCGTTTGGCGGGGTGTCCTTCGCGCTAACGGACAGCATTGTCGCAGAACAGAGGAGTACGGTTCGCGTAATGAGCTCCTAGGGCGCGAGGCACCTATATCGTATCGGGGCTTTTCGCGGGACGCCGCGTCTAGCCATTAGACCATTTGCGAGACATCGCGATGGTCATTCGGGACTACCGACTGGAAACGTAGGGCAGTTGGGAAGTCATTGCGTGTAGTGCACAGGGTGCACTACGCTTCGTGTATCGCGTTCGTGTAGTCGCGTATTGTGTATTGCGTTCGTGTAATGGCGTCTTGTGTATCGCGTTTGTATCGTCACGTCTTGCGTATTGCTCTCGGGTAATCGAGTCTGGTATACTGCGCCCGCGTAATTCGCGGCAATCAATTACAGCAGTCGATGTTATCTGCGTTCTTATCCGCAGCCTTAGGTTCGAGAAGTAATCTTGGTAATCCGCCGAATTATTCCGAAGTAATTTATATTCTGAACTAATTTGTATCTGGAAGTAATTTATATTCCGAAGTCACTTATATTCTGAACTGATTTATATTTTGCAGTAATTTATATTCTGAAGTAATTTATGTGCTGAAGAGTAATTCACCGATTTATTCCGACGTAACTTAACTTTGAGGTAATCTTTGTAGTTCGCGGCAATTGATATTCTAAAGCAACTGTTGTAATTCACCGATTTGTTCCGACGTAATGGGACTTTGAAGTAATCTTTGTACTCACCGAATTCTGAATTAACTGGATTCTAAAGTAATTATTCTCTTTCAAATACAGTACATTTGTTATTTTTGCTATTTGGGTATGTTAATTGCGTTGCGCTCCCTCTTCCTTCCCTCCGAGATCTAACAGCGATCTAAAGTCAAAAAGAAACTCACACCTGAGATATCTCGCGTTTAAGTCTTAGCGTTAGCGTTTTGAGTAAGGTGGTGTGGCCTTCTCCACACCTGGCGCCCAATATCGAGCTTTAGTGAAAATATTCGGTCGAGCTATCGTTTATGTCTGGACAAATAATTACTTTCCGTGATTTGAAAGATTTAGTAATAATTCGACGGCGCGCTTCCTCGCGGCTGGCGAGACCGGAGGTAGCCGGCGTCGTCGCAATGTATGTATGTATGATGTATGTATGATGTATGTATGTATGTATGTATGTATGTATGTATGTATGTATGTATGTATGTATGTATGTATGTATGTATGTATGTATGTATGTATGTATGTATGTATGTATGTACGTATGTATGTATGTATGTATGTATGTATGTATGTATGTATGTATGTATGTATGTATGATGTATGTATGCATGTATGTAATAGTATAACGCATATAATAGTATATGTATGTAACGTAATATAGCAGTAGTAATAACGTAGTAGTGTAACGTATGTCTGTCGTATAACGCATGAATGTATGAATGTAGTATAAGCACGTACATATGTAATAGTATAACGTATGCAGTAGTATATGTATGTAACGTAATATATATAACGTCAACTCGGTACGCGTCAGCAAATACAAGACCATTTTCGAGAAGGGTTACACGCCGAATTGGATCATCGAGGTGTTTAAGATCGTTAAAGTGCAACGTACTAATCTCGTAACCTATCTGCTGGAGGACTATCGCGGAAAATCTATCGCTGGAGCGTTCTACGATCACGAGTTACATCGTGCGACTTACCCGGACACGTATCTCGTGTAAAAAGTACTGCACAGGAGGGAGTGACGAGGCCTACGTGAAATGGCTGGGATTCGATGGATCACACAATTCATGGATACACAAGGACAATGTGATTTAATTCATGCAGATCGTATTTTTAAAACATATAAAAAATAAACTATGTAAAAAAATATTAAATACAAAATATCCAATATAAAATATTAAATATACAAAAAAGTATGTATGACGTATGTGCCATATTAAATACTTGAAATTGAAATAGATGTATGATATCTTTATTATTAATATCCTTTCTTATAATACGTTATCCACTCGAGGACTATTCGTGTTTCATGGTGCCATAAACAAATTTTTTCTTGGTAAAGGGGTGATGGTTATTGCGTAGACGTATCTATTTTGCGCTATTTTTTCACGATGCAGTACACAAAACAGAGGAAGAAATGCAAAACAAAGAAAGAAATGATCTTTCAAGATTCAGTTGGAGTGGGAAAGAGCAAAGGGTATATATCGAGGAATGCGTCAAGCCGCAGTAGTATTTGAGTTGTCCTTAGGTGTGACGTATATACCTGAGTTACCCTATTGTTCGGCTTACAAATAGCGTTTGTGTGATATACTTTGATGAACGAATAAAAATATGTTACTTCGATTACCAGTCTGACATCATAAGAGCATACAAGATAAATTTATAATAATATATAATTTTTAATTGCGGGATAATTATAATAAGTATTGCATGTAATGGATTGTGTTGATTTCATCTATCAATTTGGGAATGGTGCCACTGCGACAGGATGTCATATTAATAATAGAAGTTTAGCCGAAACAGCTAGAAATATAATTGAAACACCTACCAATTTTCCGAATTATGGAGATTTTTCGAAAACATTAGTCATGGTATGTATTTTCTGATGATATTATTACATGCACGGAGAGAATTTTTTGTTATATTTTACCCTTAAATTCACTACAAATTTGGGACAACTTGGCAACCAAGGAATTTATAACATATACAAAAGACCTTTTAAAAAAACCAACGTGATAAAAATGCTCACTTGGATATACTCGATCTTCAAAAGAAATTTCTTGAATATTGTAGTATTTGTGAACGGTATTATAATAATTGTTTATATGTAATATTCAATCTTTTTTTTTTATTCTCTTAAGGGGGTATTCTTGTATAGAATGCTGTTTTTGGAGGTGATTTTTAGAATAGAATAAATTTAAAACTGTTCGAGGTTTTTTTCTGAAATTTTTCACACATATTTTTTTGTTGTTTTAAAAACAAATTTTATGTGTCCAGCTCTTCAAAGTATTCTACATGGCTAGATGCTGTGCAATTGATATGAAAAATTTTAGCATTTCATAAATATTCTCACCCTTGACAAGTAAAATTAATATTCTTCACAGCGATATATCTTCTAAGGATAAGAAATATCACAGGAATTATCATTTGGATAATACAAAGTATAATACAAGAGATGATATCAAACTGCTATCAGTAATTAAGGAGAAGTCACTCTGCAAGAATTTATCTGTACTTCTTGTAAGTACTCAAAATGTATTTTGGGGATAACATATGTAGTGGAGAGTAGTAGTAGTAGTGTATGGTTAGATGTGTGGAATATGAGTCCCCAACAATACTATGCAACTCTCTGCGGGTCACGATGATATGACTCTCCACATGTACATGTCTGCCTATAGTTTATATCGTCCGACAAGATCGTCGATGAGAGCGTCTATCAGGACAATAAATATTGTTGTCGAATTTGTTTACTTAAGTCGGCGCGGTCGAGCGCTCGCGAGAAAACGCGGTTAATTAGTGTAGCGCTATCTTTGGTAGGGGTACACGCGGCCACCACATGTAATCTCATGTATTAAAATTTTATTTTTTATCTTTGCAGGATGAAATAATTCTAAAAAAATATTTAAAAACCTAGATATGAGATTGTTGAGTTATATGTACGCAGTAAATAAACGTCTCAGAAGAATAACATGGGATCGTAGTCTCTTTAAATTAAAATGTTTAAATTTATGTAATATACAATGTAAAAATTCTACTCACATCCATAATATAATATCTTTTTTTGCACCCACAAGTAAATATTTAAAACAGTTGGATTTAACATCAAGTGGATTTTCTGTGGCTACACATTTGTTAAGATTGATAAAAAAAATTTGCAGGGTTTAACTCACTTGCGATTAAGAGACTGCGACTCTGTCAATGACTATGTTTTATTCAAAATTTCGAGGATATGTAAAAATTTGAAAGATAATTAAATTAATTTAATATTATAAATATGAATTGTTAAGATTACGGGTAAATAGGATATGATACCATAGCCCCCTCTCCTAAAAATTTCAGAGCGCTGATTGCGCGTTCCAGAAACATTAATTTCCCCCTCCTTCATCATAGTTTTGGTTGCCGCGTATATTCGATTCATTTTATAACGACGATCAGTCTTGCATCGGTCGCTTGCATCAACGGTCCGCTTCTCCATAACCGAGAGAAAGAATGTATTCCGCTGAAGGAAGTAGCAGCAGCGGTGGCAGACGCATGAATTATTACGTACCGATCCCCGATGATGAAACTCCATCGTACGAGAACAAATGTAACAAGTAAGTTTTCGTTTTTTTTCTTAAATTATAAAGCTTTATATTTTTTTAAAATTGCAAATTATAAATTGTATTTTTTAAATTACTAATTTCGTTATTTTTACAGCATTTCGTTGGAGCGTCGCGCGGTTCGTATACTCAGCAGACGATACGCGTTGACAGCTACGGGATACAAATTCCTCGAAATTGGCGTCAACGTGGGTCCACCGAGTTACGTGGAGATCGCCGTAGGAGATCATCGAGGAACGGAATTGATACTGTCCCACGAAACGTGGAAGGGATTCTACGAACAACGACTGAACATTCAGAATTTTCTTCGATGTTGTAAAAATACGTGCGATTTTATAAGCGTTGGACCGCTAACATTGAGAATTTGTACGATTAACGGTGTCAAACTCGTACGTCTCGAGTCTTTAAACGTACGCTTAACGATGGTCGAATCAACGTTACGCCGTATGCTCGATCTTGATATGTGCATCGACGCGATGTTCCATCGATTGAGTAGAATTGTCGAGACGGTCGATGTCAAGTTCTCGCAATTCTCAAAAATCGCGTCCACCGTAACGGATCCTACGCAAGTATTGAATGTAATACGCGATAACGACGCCTTCGATAAACATCAGCTCGTTGATTGTGAGCTCGCAGCTTTATTTTTTAGTGCGCTACCGTAGTATGTAAAAAAGACAAAAAAAATATGTAAAAAAAAGAATAAAAAATGTATTTTTTAAGTATAATTCACAACATAATTTCTTCACACGCATTTCCATTCGAGCCGTATATGCGACGTTCTATAGAACTCAGGCCACTTGAAATTTAAGGTATCGTATATCGTAAACTGTGAAGCGACGCACCGGCGACGCTCGCATATGGTACCGATGCTCCGACGGATCCTTGCCATTGTAGTGCGAGATATATTTTATCTTAATTACCTTTCTGAGCTCTGGTGACTCTTTGACCGCTCCGTTCTACAACCGTCGTTGAATTCAGTCTCATCGTGGCCGTGAGCGTGCAAACGTGTTTCGAGCGAATACATTTTTTTAAGGATTAGTGACGCAATTAGTCACCTTTGTGATTGTTTTTTTGTGTTTTTGTAATTATACTGTTTTTTGTGATGCCTCCTTTTGAAAATCTTAAACGTATTGTCAAGTTTGACTTTGTTAACGACTCTGACAGTGATCAGGAGGAGGGGCTCGTTATTCCTGAACCCGCGCGTCAGCCACGCGGTATCGGACGCGGGCGTGCTGCTCCCCTGCGTCAACTCGGGTTCGGACGCGGGCTGGTGCGACTGAACATTAACATCGCAGAATTTTACAATTCCGATAACTTTGAATTTGAAGTCATTGAAGACAGTGATAGTGACAGTGATAGCGATATTGCTGCTCCCGAACCCCCGCGTCAGTCACCCGCCATTGGACGCGGGCGGGCGCAATTGCTCGCGCACCGCGCGGCCCTTGGACGCGGGCGGGCGCAACGTTACGTCGAAGCCCTCGCGCAGGGTCGCGCGTACGTTCCAACGGAGGAGGATGAGAGATTGGCAGACGAGTTGGCGTTCGACGTGCATATCGCGAGTCCTCCTCCCATCAACCGCCGCCCTGGTGCCCAAAATCCGCAGGAGTCTTTGCTGGCTGCGTTGAGACGAAGGCAGGGCCGCGGTCATGGTACCCCTCCTCGTCGAGACTAAGGTAAAATTTTTTTCTAAATTAATAACGCGGAAGCGAGAGAGACAAGAGCGCGTCGTGTGACGTCATGTGAACCGACGCGGCTGTTGTACGTGGACCCCCTCGCCCTCGGTCAAACGGCGACAATGGATGCTATGCGTTTCGTATAATTGTCGTTGGACATATTTTGTTTATACATTCCAGCAGCCGGACATCGGCGCTCGCTTTTTGTAATATGCCGCGCCATAACCGAATACCGCCCGCGACGGTTAAATCGTAATCGGCAGCGGCTCTTCCTAGAAAAAAACATGAAAAGGACTCCGCAACGGTTGAATCGTCATCGGAGACAAAATTTTATCAATTGTTTACCTCGGCCATTTTATCTTTAAACCGTCGTCGAACCATCGACGCTCGCTTTTGTAGTGCGAGACGCCGTAACCGAATGGCGGCTCGCATATTCTACAGGGGTGAGATCATTGCACAGACAAGTTGTTTTGTTTATATTCACCGGTAAAATTCCAGCACCCGAACGGCGCCCGTTAGTCTTTGTATCCGCGCCGAAAACGCGAACGTCCCCTCCCCCCTCCCCCTCAGACCCTCGCCCTAAAACGCGGACACCATCCCCCTCCCCCTCCCCCTCGGCGGCACCCCCTTTGTCAACGATATGTTTATAAATATTTAATAAACATGTCTCAACGCGCTCGAAAACACCTCCCCTCCCCCTCCCCCTCCCCCTCGGCGGCACCCCCTTTGTCAACGATATGTTTATAAATATTTTATAAACAACATGTCCCAACGCGCTCGCCGACACCTCCCCTCCCCCTCCCCCGACCCCCTCGCCCTAGAACGCGGACACTTATCCCCCTCCCCGCGGACCCACTCGCCCACGAAGTTCCCCCCCGCCCCGCTCCCCCCTCAGATCCCCGGGGCAGGTAGCACATATTACTCCTACTCACATTACATGACGCAACTGACTTGTGAAAGTTTTTATTATAATTAAATATTGTTAAGATTCTATCAAAATTGAATATTGCATATATCAGCCAAATTTAAATTCAATTCAACAAAAAAAGTTAGCTCAAACTTATTAAATTATTGACTATACATAATTATCTGCTAACTTATATGCACAAATAATTTTATTTTTGTTTTTTGTAATTAAATTGTTATTTTTAGTTCGTAGAAATACTTATCAATTTTAATATATATGTCAAGCGTATGCTTTGGGGGCAAAATTTCAAGCGAATGAATACTTTGGAGACTTTCGTATATTTTAGGGTCAAGATTCAAAGTATCCACATATCAAACGTATCGTTTGGGGACATTGCACATATATATTAAATGTATAATTTGAGCCCAATACAATTCGCCGATAGATATATCCCATACAGCACAAAATGTTTTTTAAATATTTTTAAAATATTTTTTAGGAAGATTAAAATAATTTAAAATAATTTACAAAAATATTTTTAGAATGTTTCTATGTCCGTCAGATCACGTCAGAAAAATATTTTCAAAAATATTTTTAAAAGATTGCAAATAAATATATTCAATAATATTTGTAAAATCTTTTAAAAATATTGTTTTAAAAAATAAAATATGTTCATAATCATTTAAAAAATGCTTTAAAAATGACATAAATATAAGTCATTTAAAGGTATGTATATGCCGTTATGCTTTTGTGAATTAAAAATTTTAGAAAAACAAAAAAAAGAAAATACATTTATTATGTATATGTCGTGTGTGCATACAGCCGCGCGGTCACCCATCCGAATCAATACCGCACCTAACATCGCTTGACATCGATGGTCGAACGGACTAGTGTGTGTGGTGATCCTTTGATTCTGACGCTTTCTTGTTGCTTATACTCCTATATAACATATCTTTATAGTGTTCAAAAATCGTGTAATGATAATAACCGGTAAATATTAAAAATAATATAAAATAACGCAATTACAATTAATGTAATAATTATTTATTAATATAAAATTCGTATATTTAACATAATATAATATTAATATAATAACGTTAACAACATGCATGATAAAGCCGTATTCCACAAACGTTTTACACATTTGTACGGACCAAGCGAAACGCGTTTGTACGTTCATACGTATCGCTCGTGTCGCTCGGCTCGCCGAGCGCACCGCACTTCTTATAGTACCCAACCGGCCGGCCGAGCGGTCGGCGACGCACGGTCTTACGCACGGCCGCTTACGGGCGCCGGTGTCGAAATATCGAGACCATCGGGACTTGACCGCTGAGAGCGACGACGACGCAAATTCGATTACCGTACGAGATATCCGGTAGCCGATCTCGGGGGTTGACGATACGCCATGTTGACGCAAAGCGAGACGACGAATGACACCATAATTCGGGGTACTTGTAATCGAGAGGCACGAACGCGGTCGTTACCTCCGGCTCTAGCGAAAAGTCCCCTCGCGGCGTGTTGCTTTCGCGCGGTTGTTATCCTCCGGCGACGCTCGAGCAAAACGCTAAGTCCCTCGCGGCGTGTTGCTTTCGCGCGGTTGTTACCTCCGGCGCTGAGCGAAAATTTTCTAAGTTGACCCAATACATGCCCAGTACTGAGCCGACTCTTGGCCATAGAGCAATATCATTTCTGGCCTTATACACGGTCAGTACTGAGACGAGACTGGCCTCGGAACAGAATATGGTTGGATGGGGGTACTGGTCACCGAGACTGGCACAATACTGATCTAGCGGTTTATCCGCACTGGGGCAGTACCACCCATCAAGTCTTGGCAGCCAATATTGTGCCACTTCTGGGCCATGCAGACAACTCTGGCAGAAGTCCGACATTCGCACATGGGTTGCTAAATTATAACTCTTGCTGTAAAAAAATGTTATAGTTTAATCCGACAGAACTTGGACGCTGACCGATTCGTTCCAGCGAAAGCCACACGCTGCGAGAGAACTTAGAAAATTTTTGCTCGGGCGGCACCGGAGGTAACGATTGCAGCACGAAAGCAACACGCCACGAGGACTTAGAAATGCTCGGGCGGCGCCGGAAGTAACGACCGAGGCGCGAAAGCAATACGCAGCGAGAGGACTTAGAAAACTTTTGCTTAGGCGGCGCCAGAAGTAACGACCGCGGCGCGAAAGCAACACGCCGCGAGGGAACTTTTTTTTTTTTTTTTTTTACGCAGGAGAAATCTTCAACCACCGGGCCCACCGCGGAGCGGCCGGGGCTAACCTGGCCACGCCCGATCGGGGAGCGCCCGCGGCAACCAGTCACGGACCCCAAAAGGTCAACGATCAGGGATTTTACGCCGCGGGCAACCAGTCACGAGCGCGGCCGGCGCCCCGCCGCATCCGAGGGATGGCCCGATGACCCCCCTTGCGGGGGGAAGACCCCCCACTCCCGGGGAGGAGCGGGGGAGTGTCGGATTCTACGAGCCCGCGCGTCCCAATTACGGGGGAAGCGGCGAGAGAGCCGAGGCTCTCACCCGCACGCCCCCAAGGAGCGCGCTAGCCCATAGCCTACCGACTAAAACTCCTGCGAGTGACCCTACCTTGCGCTTAAGGGGAGGCCCTGGGAACCGCGCTGATTCTTCCGCGAGCCTCTCCGCGCTCTCTCTACTGAGAGAAATCTAATTTGTGGCGGATGAGTGTCACCACCCTCATCCGCCACCCCTCCCTCCGGGGTTGCCTCTGCCCGTTAGGGCGGCGGCAGCGGGCAGCGGCAGCCCCCCGGCCGCTTATCCCGCCCCCCGGACGGGGAGAGGAGAGGGACGGCGTGCCGCCTTCTCTCCTCCCCCCGCGCCCCTCTAGGGGGCAGGCGGGCGCCGTCCGGCGGGTGACGGGGGTCGTCGGAACCCCGCCCCCGCCAGTCCGGCACCCTGCCCTCGCCGGCCGAGAGGGGCACTCGTGATGGAGCCCCCATGGGGAGTCCGCCCAAGCCCCCCCCCGACCCGCTTCCTCCACCGACCTGCTCGGTACCAGTATCATCCGAGGGAAGAGGGGCAGCCCCCACCTCCTTGGAGGTTTCGGGGACCAACCCTCTCCCCCCGGCTCCCTCCTCTACATTCAGTCTTCGTCCGAGTGAGGAGGGGCGGCCTCTCCCCTCCTCACCCGCTCGTCCGCCTCCTTCTTTCGCATGACTGTGCTAGCGAAGGAGGCGAACGCCCTCCAATTCTCTCTTCCCTCGTCTCCCGGCCTGACTATTTTAGCTACTACAGCCGGGAGAGCGAGGTCCTGTCCTATCCGTGCCCGGAGGGCACGGCGCTCCTCTGTCCACTCTGGGCAGAATTCTAACGTGTGTTGCGCCGTGTCCGCCCCCTCCGGGCAATACCAGCAGCCCGTGGTGCGCTCTTTCCCGATTCTGTGCAGATACTCGCCGAAGCAGCCATGCCCCGACAAGATCTGCACAGTGTGGAAGAGTCAATTCGCGTGTCTTGATGCCTTCCACCCACTCCTCAAATACTGGCTGGACCGCCATGGCGACCCTTCTCCCGTATTTGTGGCGGGGATCCGCCACCCATTCTCCCCATCTCTCGACTAGCGTCGCCATGGCCTGGAATCTCAGTGCCGTCCTTATTTGCGGGGTGATTCCCCCCAGTCTGCCGCGGATCGCCTGTACTTTGTCGTACGTCTCGGCGTACGACCGCGCGAGCAGATGAACCGGGGGGATACCCGCAAGGATGGTCGCCCCCACATGGGCGACGGTCCTGTACGCTCTCGCCGCTCTGAGGGCTATTACGCGTTGCGTGCGTTCCAGTTTAGCCCTCAGAGTTCTCGAGCTCTCAGCTCTCTCCCACCATACGGGCGAGGCGTACATCAGGATCGAGTGGACCGTCGCCGTGTAGAGGCGACGCACCCGTCCTCCGGCCCCCCCGAGGTTTGGCAAAAGCCTGGACAGGTTGTTGGCGACCTGCCTGGCCCTCGGGGTTACGCTGTCAATGTGCGCACTGAAATCCCTCTCTGAGTCCAGCCACATACCCAAATACTTGAGTTGAGGAGTGGTCGGGATTTTGACTCCTCCCACTCTGAGGCTGAGCCACGTTGGCGGTGGGCCCCGCTCCCTCCTGTTGTAAAACACAGTAGCCTGCGTCTTTTGCGGGGCCACCTTAAGGCCCAACCTCTCTATGGAGCGCACCACGCTCGCTGCTGCTACATTCGCCAGCCTGTAGAGCTCCCGCCAGCCCCTCCCGCTGACTCCCAGGTATACGTCATCGGCGTATCCCGAGAGCCAGCATCCCTCTGGGAGGGGCGTCCCGAGGACCAGATCGTATGCGATAATCCACAGCAGGGGCCCCAACACCGACCCCTGCGGGACCCCGCACTCCATTAATCTGACCCTCAGGACTCCGTCCCGGTCCGTGTAGATCAATCCTCTTTCCACGAAGTAGTCTCTGACGACCATAATTAAATACATAGGGACCCCGAAATCTAGCAAGGCCCCCATGATAACTGGCCAGGGAAGGGAGTTGAAGGCGTTCCTTACGTCGAACCCCATGCCCATAACAACTCCCCCCTCGGCAATTTCGGCCTCCGTCCGGGCGAGGACGCGCTTGATCGCATCCACGGTCGATCTCCCGGCACGGAAGCCGAATTGGTCGTCAGAGAGACCTCTATTGTCCCCTTGGGACAGATGCTGGACGAGGCGTTCCACGATAATTCTTTCCAGAATCTTTCCCGCCTCGTCCAGCAAACACACGGGCCGGTAGGAGGAGGGCACGTCCGGTGGTTTGCCCTCCTTCGGCAGGAGCACCAGGCTGGCCTCCTTCCATTTTTTGGGGAAACGGCCGGCCTTCAGACACGCAGTGAAGACTTTGCGCATGCCGCCGGCCATCTCCCCAGCGGCCAAGGGCCACGCTCGCCCGGGAATCCCGTCGGGTCCAGGAGCTTTGCCCCTCTTGACCCGCTTGAGCGCCCTCGACAGCTCCTCCTGTGTGACCCCCCACTCCTCGTCCCACTCCGGCTCCGACGCCGGGATCCCTATGTCTCCCCCGTTACATTGGGGGAAGAGTGTGTCGACTATTTCGTCGACGAATGGGGGGTCAAGTGTCTCCGTTAGCGGGGGCGCCCAGGGTCTAAGCTTAGCTTGTACCAATTTATACGGGCGCCCCCACGGATCCTCCTCTACGCTGTCGAGGAGTTCTTCCCAGGCGAGCCCCTTTGCCTTTCGTATGGCTTTGGAGAGGTCCTGGCGGGCGGCACGCCAGGCCTCTCCTGCCTCCTCCTCCGTCGGGCCTCGTCGTCCTTGGCGGGCCCTCAGCCATGTTCTCCTGGCTCTGACCGACGAGCTCCTTAAGGTGGCCAGTTCTTCGCTCCACCAATATGCGCCCTTTCTAGGCGGGAGGGGGCGGAGTCGGGGCATGGCTACGTCGCACATCGCTACCATCTTATCGACGAGCCTCCCCGCCTCCCGATCGATGTCTTCCCCCTCGATCGCATTTCCGTTCTCCTGGTTCCAGTTGAGGATTATCGCCGCGGCAACGAATTTGTCCGTGTCCATCCTCCTTATGGCCCATCTCCTTCTGGATTCTGCGGCCTTGCGGCGGCAGGCGAGCACCTCCGGAGGGGTGATACGGACCGACCACTCGATGTATTTGTGATCCGAGAGGGTCTCGTGGTCCGTAATCACCCCCCACCCATGAATATCGCGGGCGACGAGGGGGGTGGCCCAGGTCAGGTCCACCACCGATGAACCCCGTCGCCGCTCACAGGTGCTTTCGCTGCCCGAGTTTATCAGGCTCAGGCCAAGGCCCGCCGCCCATGCTTCGGTGACGGGACCCCTCCAATTTGCCGGCGGGGGACAGTTCCACAGCGCAGATCTTGCGTTGAAGTCCCCCGCCACGATCACCCGCCCCGATGGGCAGCTGCGAACACAGTCCTCTAGTTCGGACAGCAGCTGCTCGTATTGTGGGCGGGTCCAACTAGGAGGGGCATACACCGCCACCACGGAGATGGGCCCGCAGTCCACTAAGACGTACCCCATGCCGGCTCTCTTTGCCGTGCACGGGGGGGTTGTCTCCGTTGCCCTCCTCACAATTGCTACAAGGCCCCCGTTGTCCCCCATCCAATTTCGGGGGATGCTGTATGGCTCTGCAGCAATACCTATTCCACACCCGCGCTCTGCTAAGGTCTGACAAAAAAGGTCCTGAGCAGCGCGGGCGTGGTTCAGATTGGACTGGAGGATTCTTAGGGACATTACATGTACCCTACCATTGGATCCTCCAGTCCCTCCTCATCCACAGGCGTCTTTTCCTGTGTGGCTACAACCGTCGCGTCCTCCTTGAGCTCCTCCATTGTTTCCGGATTTGCCTCACCATCCGTATCCGCTGGCAGGACCTGTTGAAGGGTTTCCGTCGCCTCCACGGCGTCCGTGGGTTCCGTGGTGTCCATCGGAGTATCCTGAGCCCCGCCAGTCTCCTTCTTTCTTTTCGGGGGTCTCTGTCCTAGTGGTGGTTCATTATGGACCACCACCCCGACCGTGCGGAGGGCGTCTGACTTCACCGTCGTCTTCACCCCCTCCACTTTCCTCTTGTGGAGTTTATCCGCCTTGGGGGGGTCCTGCGTAGCCGCCGTTCCGGCTATCACTCTTCCCCCCGCGGTGACCTCAAAGCCCTTAACCTTGAGGTTTGATGTCACCTTGGGCATCTTCTTTGCCGTCTTCTTTGTAGGCATTCCCTCCTTTCCGCCTGCTTCACCAAGTTCCTTTCCGTCCTCTTTCTTTTTCACAGGCCTTCCCTTCTTCCCAGCCTTGCATCCTCTGCATGCTGGTCCACCAACTCGGTGCTCGTAAGGGTATCCCTTATCTTTGCACACTGTGCATTGCGCCGGGGCTCGGCAGTCCTTGGCCAGATGGCCGGTTTCACCGCATCTGTAACAAGCCCCGGTTCTGTCTTTGTCGCTTCGACAGGTTGCGCGAGTGTGCCCCAATTCCATGCACTTATAGCACTGGAGCGGCCTCTTCTCCAGTAGTTCCACTTTGGTGGACGACCACCCCAGTGCTATCTTCCTCTCCCTTGCGAGATTGTTTGCCATCGCCAGTGGACAATTGACTACCGCGGAACACATTCCGTTAGTCATCCTTCTGACGGGTCCAACCTTGATATTTACGAGTCCGGTGTTGCTTCTCGTGGCCAGAGTTTCGCATATCTCCTCCTCGCTCATAGATTCTTCAAATCCTATGAGCCTTATGTCAGCCGTTAACACTGGTCGGCTGACCTTTATCCCCTCTTTGCCGGCCAGCACCTCCGCCATCTTTTCAGCGAGGGCATCAGCCTTCTCTTTGTTGCCCTGCCCCGCGATTTCCAGGCTAATAGCCCCGGTGGCAGTGCGTCTAATGTTGGGGGGCTTGTCTATGCCGACACTCTCCAACTTTACCTTCCTCCTTACTTCTCCCATGCATTTCGCATATTCCCCCTCTGGGCAGGTCAAGGTAACCGCTGCTGTACGCGGTACCCTTCTCCTGCTCGCTTTTTGTAAGGGGGGAGAGCGTAACTGGGTGTTATTGCCCTTTGCTCCCTTATTCCTCCCTTCTTGTCCCGTTGCTTTTTCAGCCACTTTTCTTCCCGGTGGCTTCCGCGATAGGGATCGGGTTTGAGGGTGGTCTTGTGCCTGTCCCCTTCTACCTTTCCTTCCCCTTCCCGTCACTTGGATCCATTCCTCCTGTCTCGGTGGTCCAGTGGTGGCGATTTGTTTTGCCTCTTGTGCCTTAGTCCAGGAATCTCCTGTTTTCTTCCCGGAGGCAGAGGCAGACGATGTTGACGCGGTTCCTGCCTTCCCTCCCAGTGCCTTCGACCAGGGGACCTTCCCCTCGGTCGGTGTGGGAATGGAGAGTTCTTTCCGCGGCTCCGTTGCCGGCCTTTTGCTTCCTCCTTTCTCCTTTCCGCCAACCTTTCCCTTCGCTTTGGCAATAGGTTTTCCCTCTTCGGCTGTAGTGGAGGGAAGAGTCCTCCTGTCCCTTTCCTTTTCCCCCTGCTTTATCTGGATCAATGGGGCCAGGTCTTTACGTAACCTCTCCTCCATCTTTTCCATTTTCTCGTTTACGCAGTTCACCAGCAGCGTCGCCAGTTTTTGCTCCATGCCAGGCATGTATCCCTGTTCCGTGCAGGGGCCTAGCTCGGTGAGTGATTCCGCAGGTGGTTTTGCGGGATCCAAGACGAGACTTTTACCCTGTATGGGAGGCCTCTTTGCCTCCGGCATTCCCTCCTTTCGTATCTCATCCATTACTTTATTCCTCGAGCTCTCGATCTTCTTTTCTGTCGCGGGCTCAAGGTCCATCCTTTCGCCTTGTCCAACTCCCCCCTTCTTTCCCATCTCTAGGTCCACCTCCTCTTCCGAGGACGATGGGATCAGGGGTGGGAGTCTTCTCTTTTTCCCCCCTTTTCCTGTTGCGCGTGTTACTCTTTCTTCTACATCCCTCTCTGCCTGTCGAGCCTTTAGGACCGCCACAGTTTCTTGTAGCTCCATCAACTCACGCTGCATTCGCAGGTTTTCAGCTTTGGCCTGATGCAAGGCCACTAGATCCTTTTCCTGGTCTGCTATCTTCTGGCGTAACAGTTCCATTTCGGCATCTCTTTCTCTGCTTGTTGTTGGGTGCTCATACCTCTCGACCATCACTTTTAAGGCCGCCTTAATTACCCCAGCAGATTTGTTTAGCCTGCCCCTATGATCACCTTTCAGCCTTTGGGACTTTTCCAGAACCAAATCTATGCCGTTAATTGCCTCCAATATTGCCGCCGGCAGAGTTTCCGCCGGGGCATATCTTAGCTCTTCTATGGCTTCCTTTTCCGCCACTATCCTACCGTGTTTGAGGTTAGCCGGTGTTAGCGCGTCCCTGACGATCTTGATATTCCGGGCCTCTTTCACCAATTCCTTATGTGCCTTTTGAAGCTGTCTAAGGTAGTAGGCCCCGGTTTCGGCCGGGCGGCCTTGCCCTCCTTCCTGCCTGGTATGTGACGACAAGGATGGACAGTCCTCCCTGACGCCCAGCTGGCTCAATTCCTCCTCCGCTTGTATCATCGTCTTTCTGACCTGCTCCATTACTTCTCCTTTTATGCGCTGGGAGCTTTTATCCTCCGCGATGATAATATCCTCCTCCATATCCTCCTCCACTTCTTCATACTCCGATTCGGAGGCTCTTGCCCCTGCATTTTTCTCCTCCTCCTCCGATTCCCGATCCGTGTATCTGCTTGATCGCGATCGCGACCGCGAGGCCGATCCCCTTTCTGACTCAGAACTATCGTCAGTTCTGATTCTGCGCCTCCCGCCGTCCAAGCTGGTCGATCTACGTCCACTTTTCTTGCCTGAAGCGTCCCTTTTCCTTGGCAAGGATTGTTTACCTTTGCTCCTTGTGGCCATTCCTTCCTTTGTGGGGGTCTCGCCTCCATCCTTTTCCAGTCCCATGTCTATTCCCTCAGTATATTTTCTTGCGATGTCGATTGCAAGATCTTCCTTAGAGGACTTTAATCGCGTCTTCTTCAAGTCTCCTTTATCGGAGGCTGCCTTCTTACCACCCTTTTTTTCTACAGGAGGGGGGGGCGGAATTCTCTTCCCCCCACCTGCTTTATCTGAGCGATCGTAATATCCTCGGCCGAGCTCGCCCTTAACCCAACCGATTGCCCGTCGTATGATGACGACCTGCAGGGGGCCGGGACACTACCCCCTGCCTGCCGGCTCCTGGTATCCGATCCCAGGAAGATTGCTTCATTTTTCTCACTCATTGTCATGATTTTTAAGGGTGGTTTGTTTTTGGGGTGGCCTTCCCCTAGGCCGGTTGGCTTCCTTGCCTTACGAGCCCGGCCTGCCCGAGCTCTGGTACCCCGGGTTCGCCATACCCGTACCGAGGACGCCCACCCGCGCCAGACTTGACGCTGGGGCCGCCCCCGGCCCGTGGGGTCTCCTCCGACCGTCTGACGCCCGCCAGAAAGCCCCCACCCCGCCCCGACGGACGGACGATGGGACCGGCCGAGCAAGCTCGACCCCAGCCCCCCGCCGCCCGCCGAAGCGAGGAAAAGACCCCCGGCGACCGCCCCCGGTCGGTCTCGCCGGTAATTTACTGCCGACGATCCTTTCTGCTAATATGCTCGCCGGCCCCGACCCCGGAATATGTCCGAGCGGCCCGACGAGCATTCCCACCCAGGTAGTCCAGCCCCGACCCCGAATTACTTTCGGGCGGCCTGGCACTACCCTCCGTGCTGGGGACACCGTGGGACCACTTCCCTGGTGTGCAAGTCCTCAGCACGGGCCTTCCCTCCAGTCGCCCCCGCACCACGTACGTTCCTGAAAGGGGGTTACCCCGCCTCGCCCTGCCGGAGCACCGGCGTGCAATGGGCATTGAGACGAGGTCTTTCCGCCCCCCCGGTGAGACGGCATCCCTGCCCACCTGAGGAGCGAGGACCGCCCTCCCCGGATCCCCGAAAAAGACCCCGCTGGCACCCTCCCGCCCTGCCGGAGCACCGGCGTGCAATGGGCAAGAGGGGCCAGTTCCCCCTAACCCCGTAGGGCCACTCCCTCATATCCCCCAGAGCGCAGGCCGACGCCGGGCCGGGCCATTGCCCGAGAAACCCGGAGTCCGCCACGCTCGGGGGGACAGAGCAAGGAGTCCCTTGCCTGGTTTTTTATCGAGGTTTTCCTTCCTCTAGGCCGGCGGGGGAGATAGAAATCCCCCCCTAACGGTCGACGGCCGACCGGGCGTTTGCAGTCAGGGTCGCCATCCCCTTCCGGCTGATGGAGCTGGGTGGCCGAAGCCAACATCAGCTCCTAAGCAGGGCAGCCGGTCCCCCGGTTTTCTTTCAGGGTTTTCCTTCCCTTAGGACAGTTGGAAGGGCCTCTTGGCTTTTCCTTATGGCACTGTCCAGTCCGAGCGACTTTTTATAGAGGTCGCTTCCCTCGCGAGTCCCTAGGGACTCCCCGGTCTCCTCCCGAAGGAGGAGATTACGGTACTGATGTGCTCGGGTACTCCGGGTTCGCAAAACCCGTAGTGGGAGGCTCCCCCGCGCCTCTACGAGGTCCGGAAGGACTCCTCCCACCCCCTGGAGGAACGCCGCGAGGGAACTTAAAAAATTTAAAATAATATTTTTTAAATATTTTGAAACAAGATTATAAAACAATATATATGTAGATTTTAATTAATATTTTAAAAATATATTTCAAATATTTAAGAAAATATTATCTGGATGGTAAATAAAAACATTTTAAAAAATATTTCTAAAAGATTCTTAAAATATTTTTACAAACGTTATCACAAAATATTTTTAAATCATTTTAAAATATTCCCAAAACCATTTTAAAATGTTTTTTGCAATATTTTTATAGAAATATTTAGACATATTTTTTGAAAATATTTTGTGCTGTATGGGATATATCGTTTGGGGACATTGCACATATATATTAAATGTATAATTTGAGCCCAATACAATTCGCCGATAGATGGCGCAATAAGTACCAAATTCAAAAAAGATTGTGACTTCAAACTATGCTTTAAACATAAAAAGTTATATTTTTAGTCGTGACCTCAAACTATGCTTTAAACATAAAAAGGTATATTTTTACTCGTGACCTCAAACTATGCTTTAAACATAAAAAGGTATATTTTTACTCGTATACTTAGGCTACTGAATTAGACATTAAAAAACTTTCTAAACTTCCTATACATATACAAGTTTTTAAACATATTTAACATGCACTTATTGATTATTTGGAGACGTAGTATTAATGAAAATATTAATTCAAAATTAATATTTTAACATTTATTAAGATTTTAAAATGATAAAAAACCTTTCGCCAAACTTACTGTATTTTATATCAGTTTATGAGCATTGCTTTTTTGGTAACAAATATTTTGTATATTTATATATATAAACAATATATATACAAGAAATTTATTGGGAACATTTATTGTTGCGTGCGCATACTTTGAGGACATATTGATAATTTTATATTGATAAATTTGGGAACGTAGTATATAAATATTAATTTTAAAAAGTTGACAAACAAGACTAGCCATACTATGGTGACGATTGCTATACAGCAACAAAAATTGTGATGACTACTGCCCGCACGCTGTTCGCTGATACGTCTTAGAATTAGAGATAAAATACATATCATAGTCTGATTTTCCGAAGCACTCATCAATTTTTCTAAATTAATATTTTAATATTTTTCTTAAAATAATAAAGAACCTTTTGCCAAATTTACTGTATTTTTTATCAGTTTATGAGCATTGTTTGTTAACAAATATTTTGAATAATTATGTATATAAATAATATATACACAAGGAATATGTTGGGAACATTTTTTGTTGCGTGCGCATACTTTGAGGACATATTTATAATTTGGGAACGTAGTTTAAAAATATTAATTTTAAACAATTGACAAATAAAACGTGTTTTACGCTGGTAGATCGTGATGTATATTTTAGCCATGCTATGATGATGATTGCTATATAGCAACAAAAACTTTTCACAACTGCCTGCACGCTGTTCGTTGATACGTCTTAAGCCGCTCGAACATGCCGCGCGCGGCTGCCGCGCCTATAGTAAATACGCGGTTTTAGAAAAAAAATACATATCACAGTCTGATTTTCTGAAGGACTAATCAATTTGGTAATTATATAGTATAGGGGAGCCACCTCCAATCAGCTTGACCTTGACATATGTGGTCAAGGGCACCCTCCTGACTAACCCCCAGAAGGTTTTAGCCGTCGCTCGTTTTCTATTAAAAAGTTATTAACAAAAAAAGTTTGTAAAATATACCAGCTATTTGGAGTATTGGAAAGCATAAATGACTATTATGTTTTTTTTTTAAAGCAGAGAATACTTTATTTCGCGAGAAAGTCGCTGCTTTACCAAAACACAACATTTAAAGCAGTAAATTGTTGATAAATTAAAGTCACAACTTCTATAAAGCAGGGCATACACACGTGTGTGTGTGCCCTGCTTTAACGAAAATCACAACTTCTATAAAGCAGGACATACACACGTGTGTGTGTGCTCTGCTTTAACGAAAATTACAACTTCTATAAAGCAGGACATACACACGTGTGTGAGTGCCCTGCTTTAACGAAAATCACAACTTCTATAAAGCAGGACATACACACGTGTGTGTGTGCCCTGCTTTAACGAAAATCATTAAACAGTTAAATACTTTTAAACCGCGTCATCTAACCTATGTAGATCAGTAACACGCTTTAAACAGAAATACTTTTAAAGCGCGTCATCTAAATAGGTTAGATGACGCGCTTTAAAAGTATTTCACTGTTTAAAGCGCGTCACGAACCTATGTAGCATCTTGTTTTGTGTAGAAAGTGTATGCTTGAACTATTTCAACATATATATTAGTCATTTGTGCCTTCCAATACTCCAAATAGCTGGTATATTTTACAAATTTTTTTTGTTAATAACTTTTTAATAGAAAACGAGCGACGGCTAAAACCTTCTGGGGGTTAGTCAGGAGGGTGCCCTTGACCACATATGTCAAGGTCAAGCTGATTGGAGGTGGCTCCTCTATACTATATAATTACCATCAATTTTTCTAAATTAATATTTTAATATTTTTTGAGAGTTTTTAGAATTATAAAAAAATCTTTTGCAAAACTTTATTATTTTTATCAGTTTATAAGCATTGCATTTTGTTAACAATTATTTTGTACATTTACATATATAAATAATATATACACAAGGAATGTATTGGGAACATTTTTTGTTGCGTGCGCATACTTTGAGGGCATATTGATAATTTGGGAACGTAGTATAAAAATATTAACTATTAAAAATTGACAAATAAGGCGTCTTTTACGCTGGTAGATCGTGATGTATATTTTAGCCATGCTATATGGTAATAATTGCTGTACAGCAACGAAAATTTTGATGACTACTGCCCGCACGTTGTTCGTTGATACGTCTTAAGCCGCTCGAACATGTCGCGCGCGGCTGCCGCGCATGTAGTGGATACGCGGCTTTAAAAAAAATACGTATGACAGTCCGATTCTCCGAAGATCTCATGAATTTTTCTAAATTAATATTTTATATTTTTTGAAAGTTTTTAAAATGATAAAGAACCTTTCGTCAATATAATATTTTTTATCAGTTTATGAGCATTGTCTTTTTGTTAACAAATACTTTGAATAATTATATATATAAATAATATAAACAAGGAATATATTGGGAACATTTTTTGTTGCGTGCGCATACTTTGAGGATATATTGATAATTTGGGAACGTAGTATAAAAATATTAATTTTTAGAAATTGACAAATATAAAACGTCTTTTACGGCGGTAGACCGTGATGTATATTTTAGCTATGCTTTGGTGACAATTGTTGTACAGCAACGAAAATTTTGATGAGTACTTCTCGCACGCTGTTTGTTGATACGTCTTAAGCCGCTCGAACATGTCGCGCGCGGCTGCCGCGCATATAGTAAATACGCGGCTTTAGGCCGGTATACATAGTCCGATCTTATATTTAAGATCGTCTCAAGATCCTATTCCACCAATGAAATAATCGCATAGCAAAAGAAATACATATCACAGTCTAATTTTCCGAAGGACTTATCAAATTTTCTAACTTAATATTTTAATATTTTTGCGAGTTTTTAAAATGATAAGGAACTCATCATCGAATTTATTATATTTTTTATAGGTTTATAAGCGTTGATTATTGTTGACAAGTATTTTGCATATTTTCAATATAAATATACATACACAACAATTTTATTAAAAACATTTTTGGTACGTACGCATAATTTGAACATATTATGCTTGTGTCATAAATCGTACAAAATCGTTGATTTATATAAGTGTACGAAGAATAATTAATTATGGTCAAATCGAGTATATTGGGCATCTGAATAAAAGGTCTGCACAATGGCCGCGTTCAGTAGACACAACTGTTGAGTGTCGTCTTTTCAACACGCTACGCTGATTTGTTGGGTCTAAAAGTATGAGCCAATCACGTTCGATTGCTACTAAGCGGTTTGTTCTGCTGAACGCGCCCAATGAGCATTGAGCATTGAATCACATATTCGATGCTTATTGGTTCATAGGATTTTATGTTATGCATATACAGCTTGTCTTTCTCGCGAAACACGCAGTCTATGTTCTATGCTTATTGGTTCGTGCTTGTGTTATTCCCTCCACATTTGCCCGCCATTTGTTACTGACCTCAGTATCTAGTAACGCTTTCATTAGTTTCGTTCTAAATTGAGTGAAACTGAGTGACTTTAACTAGTAGTGTAAACGAGAACTTTTCAATAAAACAGGAATTAGATCAGGTATGTATAAAATTCATATTCTCATTTTGCTTATCTCAAACAGCATACTTGTCTAAAAAACATCTAACAGATATTTTGAATTACTTAGACAAAAAAATATGTCCTCAGAATGCCTCGAATATGTATGCTGCCTAGAATAACTCGTATATTAGAGATATTATTTAATAGAATATTGTAAGTAAGAGCCTAACCTAACTTTAACCTTTCAATAATTGCATTGCAACGATGTTACAATTTCGCTGCGACATTGCTTTTTTTTTTTTTACGTTGGAAGAGGGGAAATGTCTCGTACATTCAACCGGGGGCCGGCCACCCGGGATATGTGGGGCTTGCACCCACTAAAACCCCTCTCCCAAAAACAAAGCACGCTGGACCACAGTCACGTCACACGGGAGACCAGAGGTTTTACATCATGCGACGCGACAAGCTGCGACATTGCTGCGATGTAAATAAATATTGTTAAAAATTTTTTTTAATTGTGATTTTGTTCAATAATTGTAATTTTGTACCGATAAACAATAATTTTAAATTAATATATTTTTTAATTGAATAATTAGAAAATATATTAATTTGAAATTATTGTTTATCGGTACAAAATTACAATTACTGGGCAAAATCGCAATGGAAAAAAAGTTTGTAACAATACTTATTATTGGAATAGAAATTGACTTCCGGAGCAACAAAGGTGACAGGTGCGAAAGTTGTGGCGAGAAAAGTGAGATAGAAGTGTGTGATAAAGGAAGAGGAGGAGGGAGAGAGTGGAAGAGCGAGAAGGAGTGGAGGCAGGAGAGCAAGAGGCGAAAGGGGTGAGCAGAGGAGTAGCAGGTGGAGGGGAATAAAGGACAGAAAAGTGACGAGTCCTAGAGACGGTTGGGCACGAACGATAGCGAGAGTAGACGGGTGACGCGGTGGGGGAACCGAGCCGCGTGCGACAGAACGCGGCAAGGCACGGACGTTAGGGAGAATAGAGGGGCGACGTAAAGGGAAAACCGAGACGCGGCAGGGCATTGAGTATAGCAAATAGGAGGGACGGGCAAAGGTAGGAGCGGCGGATGGAGAGTGGACAGCAGGGAGATAAAGGAAAGAAGAGAGAAGGTGAGGGCGAAAGGAAGGCAAGAGGTAGACCAAAAAAGGCGGAAGAACTTAGCAAGCAGAGAGGAAGAACGGAGAGTCTAGGATCGGTCTTAGACTACATCCAGAAAAGGAAAAGAGAAGAGATAGAGGAGGAAGCGAAGGCTAGAGCGGAGGAAGAAATCTTAGAAAGGTTTAACGAAGCAAGGAGGGTTTATAGATCACCGCCAGCGAAAGTTAAAAAAGGAGAAGAGGGTGAAGGAAGCATGGAGATAGAAGAGATGTTCAAGGAGATCATAAGGAAAATGGAAGAACAGGAGAAGGAAAGGAGGAAAGACAATGAGGAGATGAAAAACGAAATTAGGGGGTTGAAGGAAGAATTGAAAAGAAGGGAGGAAATATGGAAGAAACAGAGGGAAGAACTGGAAGAAAGAGTAAAGAGGCTAGAGGAGAAGATGGAGAAAAGCGTTAAAGGTCTAGAGGAGAAAATAGGAGAGAGGAGGAAGGAAAAAAGGGGGGAGGTAGGAAACGAAAATGAGGAAGTGGTGGAGAGGATGAGAGAGATAGAGAGAAGGTTGGAAAGGAAGGAGAAGGAGGAGAGAAGGAGAAATGTGGTAATAAGGGGGTTGGAAGTAAAGGAGGGAGGGAGAAGACAGGAGGCGGAAAAGTTATTGGAGGGAATGAAAGTTAAAGTGAAGATAATGGAGGTGAAGAAAATAGGGGGGGACGTAGAAAGGGGAAGGGAAATGGTCTTATTAAAGCTGGAGAATGAAGAGCAGAAATGGGAGGTAATGGATAAAAAGAGGAGCCTGGCGGGGAGAAAGGAGAGGATCACGGAGGATCTGTCTTGGGAGGAAAGAAGGATGAATTAGAGACTGAGAGAGATAGCGAGGAGAGAGGAAAGGGAGGGAAGGAGAGCGTGGATCAAAGGAGGCAGAATAAGGTTGGGAAACGTATGGTGGAGGTGGGACATGGAAGAGGGGGTGTTGAAGGATGAAAGGGGAAAGGTAAGAAAGGAGGGAGGAGAAGAGAAGGAGGAGAGAGTCAATTTGGGAAGGGAAGGAGTAGGAATGGAGACGGGGGAATAAGAGGAGGAGAGGTTAGAGGGGAGGAAATCGAGAAGGGTAATGCTGAAATTGGAAGAGAGGAGGAGAGGGGAAGTAAGTCAGAGTGGAGAATAGTATTCTGGAATGTAGCTGGCGTAGAAAATAAAGACAAGGAGTTTTGGGAAGGGCTGAAAAAAGAAGATGTGGTGGTCATGATAGAGACTTGGATAGGAGAGAAAGGATGGGAAAGAATAAGGGGAAGGTTGCCGAAAGGGTATGAATGGGGAGTGCAAATGGCAAGGAAGAAAAATAAAAAAAGGAGAGCAATAGGAGGGATGATAATGGGAATAAGGAAAGATATAAAAGAGAAGGGAACAGAAATAGAAATAGGCAGGGAGGGGAGGATAGAGGGAAAGGTGAGGATAGGTAAGGAGAAATGGAATATAATAGGGGTATACGCAAAGAAAGAGGAGATGGACGAAACCCTACAGGAGCTGGGGCTGATAATGGAAAAGAAAGAAGAAGGAAGGTTTACGATTATTGGAGGAGACTTCAATGCGAGGACTGGCCAAGAAGGTGGAGGGATAGAGGATGAGGAGGAAGGAAGAAGGCGAGGAGGAGAGAGAAGATCAAAGGACAAAAAGATAGACAGAGAGGGGAGAATGCTGATAAATAGTATAGAGGGGGTGGGAAATTTTCAATGGAAATGTGAGAGGAGACGAAGAGGGGGAGTTTACGTTCACGGGGGGAAGAAGAGATACGGTGATCGACTATGTTATAGGAGAAGGAGAAGTAAGAGAGAAGGTAGAGAGCATGACAGTGGGGGATAGAGTGGACTCGGACCACCACCCCTTAGAAATAGTTTTAAGGAGGGGGAAGGAGAGAGATGAAAGAAGAAGAGGGGGGAAGAAGGGAGGCAGGGGGGTATGGAACGAGAAAGGAGCAAAGAGATTTATTGAAAAAATAGGAGAGTTGGAAGAAAAAATGGAAGATTTGAACAAGGAATGGGAGGAAATGGAGGCAAGAATAAAGGAGGCAATAAAAGGGGTGGAAAAGGAGATGGGAGGAAAGAAGGGGAAGGCAGGATGGTGGGATGAGGAGTGTAGAGAAGCGAAGAAAGAGGCGAGAAGAAAATTAAGGAATTGGAGGAAAGGAAGAGGGGAGGCTAGCGTGTACAAAGAAAAGAGAAAGGAGTTTAGGGAGATGTGTAGGAGGAAGAAGGAAAAAAAGAATCAGAGATGGGAGAGAAAAGCGGAGGGAGCAAGGAGGGAGGCCGATGTATGGGAGATAGTAAATAAAGAGAGGAAAAAAAGGAGGGGAATTGAAGAAGGAATAGAAGAGGAGGAATGGAAAGAACACTTTATGAAGCTGTTGGGAGGAGTGGAAGGGAGGGTGAAGATGGGGATAGAAGAAGATAGGGTGGAAAAAGAGGGGGAAGAGGAAGAGGAGATAAGCCTAGAAGAAATGAGGAGAGTTGTAAAGAAGCTAAAGGACGGAAAAGCAATGGGAAGGGATGGGATTCCAGGCGAGGTTTGGAAGAGAGAGGGGAAGGAGCTGGAGATATGGGCATGGAAATATATTAATAGGGTATGGAAAGGAGGAGGATGGCCGGAAAATTGGAAGGAGGGAATAATTGCGCCAATCGTTAAAAAAGGAGAAGGAAAAAAAGTGGAGGAGTACAGAGGTGTGACAATAATGCCGTCGTTATATAAGGTGTACACAGCCATTCTGGCCGAGAGGTTAAGAGAGGAGATAGAGGGAAAGGGAATAGTACCACAGAACCAGACAGGCTTCAGAAGAGGGATGGGAACAATAGATAACATCTATGTGCTGAACTACGTGGTGAACAGGAGGTTAGAAAAGAAGGGGGGAAAATTGGTAGCATGCTTCGTGGATCTCAAGGCGGCTTTTGATTCGGTAGATAGAGGAGTCCTAATAAAATCAATGAGAGAAAGGGGAGTAAGAGAAGGGCTGGTGAGGAGAACGGAGGAGATACTAAGGGAGACGAGAAGCAGGGTTAGGGTAGGAGAGAGAATGGGGGAAGAGTTCTGGACGGGAAGAGGGGTAAGGCAGGGGTGCCCATTGAGCCCACTGCTGTTTAACGTGTTATTGGCAGATATGGAACAAGAAATGGGCAGAGTTAAATGGGGAGGAGTGATGTTAGGAGGTAGGAGGGTGTATACGTTGGCCTATGCGGATGATGTAGTGCTAATGGCGGAGGATGAGGATCAAATGAGGAGCATGTTGGAAAGATTGGAAGGGTATTTAAGCAGAAAGAGGTTGGAATTGAACGCGGAAAAAACAAAAATAATGAGGTTTAGGAAAGGAGGAGGAAGGGACTGTAAGAGAAGATGGAGATGGGAAGGAAAAGAAATAGAAGAGGTAAAGGAATTTCAATATTTAGGATACATGTTTCAGAGGAATGGAGGACAGGAAGCACAGGTGAGAGAAAGGACCAAGAAGGCGGCGGCAATGATGGGAAAGATCTGGGGGATAGGGAAGAGGAGATTCGGGAGAGACTGGGGGAAAAGATTATGGCTGTTTGATAGGCTGGTGTGGACGGTAATGGGGTATGGAGCGGAAATATGGGGATGGAAAGAAAGGGAAGGAATGGAAAGGTTGGAAGAAAGGTATATCAGATGGGTGCTGGGAGTGGATGGGAGAACGCCGTGGTATTTAGTGAGGGAAGAGACGCAAAGGGATAAGCTGAGAGGGAGGGCAGGGATGAGGGCATGGAGATTTGAGAGAAAACTGGAGGAGGGTAGAGGAAGTGAATTGGCAAGGCAATGCTGGGAGGAGTTGAAGGGAAAGGAGATGGAAGGGAAAGCTAATTCAAACTGGGAGAGAGAAAGAGGAAAGTTTTTTGAAGAAAGAGGAGTTGATCTGAAACAGCTGGAAAGGCTGAGAGTAGATGGGGACGAATGGTTCCACAAATTGTTTGGAAGAGACAAAGAAGTTCAAAGGAGAGAGAGATGGGAAAGGATTGAGGGAGCAGAGTATAATAAATGGTACAGGTTAGTAAAAGGAGAGGGTATACCGGGATATTTGAAGAAGGGATGGGGAGAGAGTAGAACAGAGTGGCGAGATTTAGATTAGGAAATGAGATGAGAGGGGGCAGATACTGGGAAACAGAGGAGAAAAAGAAATGTAGGTTATGTGAGCATAGGGAGGAATCATGGGAGCATGTGTGGGAGGAATGTAGGAGTTGGGAATCGGGGAATGGTAGCTGGCAGGAAGCGGTGGGATGGGTGCTAGATGAGGAGGGGGGAGGTGAGGAATGGATGATGGAACTAGAAGGGGAAAGGAGGAGGGAAAAAGGAGGCGTGGAGGAGTTAGAAGAAGGAAGAGGGAAATGAAGAATGGGAAAGGAGGGAGGAGGGGGAAAGAAAGGAGGAGGAAAGTGAGGAGGAGGGAGAGAAGAGAGACTGGGCCAATTGAGGACAGGATGAATAGGGGGGGAGGGGGGCCAAGGATCGGGCCGGTGCTAGAGCAGAGCTGAAGGAAGACGAAGAGGATCACGAGGAGCAGTTTTTGCGTTTTAATTGTCACATATTTTATTTTCTTGTTATTTTGATTATGTTTGAGCTGTACGAATTATGTAAAGAGGTTTGGGTACGTTCCTCGTAAAAACAAAACGCCTTGTAAACCCTGTGGGGATACGCAATAAACTACATACATACAATACTTATTATTGACATTTAATAATTATTAATAACATTTTATATTTTTTATATTGAATAACTAATAAACAATAAATTTTAATGTAATCGATATTTTAAACTTGTCGCATTTTATATTTTTTTAAAACGTCTAAAATCAGATTTTTATTGTTGTATTATATGTTTATTAAGATTTCTTTAATTTTATAAATTTCTTTAAATTATTATTTTATAAAAAAGGCATATTTATAAGATATATGAATATATTATTTGATAACTGTCAGTTTACTGTCTAGAAGAAGAAATAATGCATTTTAGATAAAAATATTATAGATAACAATTATTTTCTTATCATCAATCAATTGATCAATTCAGAATAAATTCTTTTTTCAAATATATAAAAAATTTTTTATTAAAATAATTATTAGATATACATTATTATTATTATTATTATAAAGAAAAAGCACTTAAAAGTCAGTTTTTTGTTTAATTTATTTTTATATTATTTGTTAATATATTTCAAATATTATTTAATGTTTATTATTTATAATTATCAACATATTAATTAATAAAAAATTGTTTTGTTTCAGACAATGTTTTCTTTAGTAAAGTTTGATAGTGAGGAACACTATGTGTTACCATCAAAAAGAGTTAAGATTATTCAGGGAAAGAACTGTATTATTAAATACAAAAATGGAGGGAAATATAGCGGTTGTTTAATTGATGTTTCTGGTATGTATTAATATAATCAATCTTTTTATACATTATTTGCTTAATACATCTTGTAAGTAGAATAACAATATTTAATAATATACATATATAATAATGTTTTCAGAATCTGAAGAAAAATTAAAAAAACTTCAAGAAGAAATAAAATCATTTCAAAATATTAAAGAAAAAGAATCTGATCAATGTGTTGCTAAAGAAAAAGACGGAGTACAATTAATTCCTTTTTCAACAGTGATTAATGAAGAAACATTGTGTAGACCTTTTATTCAGATGCCCAATATACTCGATTCTTCAACTATTAATGATAGTATTAGTAATCAAAACGTACATTTAATTTCAAGTTCTACACCAATTAATAATAAAATATCATGTGATTCTAACATTCAATTATCAACTACATTAAATAAACAGTATGATACTGCTGATAATAATCAAGCTACTGATACTCATACTTAACTTGACATCATAGAAAAAAACGTAATGGAAAATAATATAAATAAAAGTTTTATATCTGAAAGCTCATCAGCACCTAGTGGTATTACAGACATTATAAATAATATTGGTAATGATTGGATGACATCTGCAGAAAATGATCTTAACAACAATGATAACAATTATGATAATCAAGATAGAGATCAAGAGAGTATTATAAATAATGAATATAATCATAGTGATGAGATAGTAAAAGATCCAGATTATGTTTTAAATAGCAACGAATTAACAAAAAACCAAGATTCTTCTATAAATCAAAATAGTACTAACAGTAATAATACTCATAATAGTTCACAGTCTCATTCAAAAGAAGATTCATCAATGGAAAATTCTTCTCTCCAAAATGTACCACCTATTGATATTCGCAATGTAGAAGTTCCGTGTTCAAAAGATTCTTCTTCAAAACGAACAGTTAAAAAATATTTTTGTCCATATTGCAAAAAATTGCAGACCAAATTTGCTCGACATCTTGAATTAAAACATAAAACAGAATCTGATGTTCAGAAGTTTATACATATTAAAAAAGGAACACATGAACGAGCAAAAATTATCGCAGCTATACGTAATCATGGCAGTTTATTACATAATACACATCATGAATTAAACACAGGTGTATTAATAACAGCTAGACAGCGTCAAGCGAAATATAAAAAAAGTGCTGACGATTATATTTGTTGCACAAATTGTAACGGTTTTTACTCAAAACTAACAATACGTCTTCACTTTAGTAAATGTAAAACAACACATAAGAAAGGTGTAGGGGAGACCGGGGCTAAAACGTCTGGTTTTTTTCGGTGCCGATTTTTAATAACAAAATAAATAATTATAGTTAAATGTGGTATACCACTGTAAAGAGTGAACCTTTAGCTACAAAATTTATATAGGAAATGTTTGTCTACGTCGCTTTGTTTAACCGGTATAGAGCAAAAACGACAACGGTGCAAAAATTGAAATCTCAAAAATGCCGAGGTTAAACCGTCTACCCCCCGGGGTAAATTCGTCTGCACTGCATTTTTAATGCATATACGTACATCTAATCCTGAAAAATGATAGGATACATATTAATAATTGTTTTTTAAGACAAAAATATAAAGTTTATTAAAAATTTATTCGTTAAAACAATTTAGGCACGTGAATTTAGATCCGGACGAGCCCACGCATGTGTTGTGTGCTCTACGCTCGCACGCAATGCACTGTTTCTCATGTGCTCTCTTTATTGTCAACTTCTCTGAGCACACGCAGCACGTATTATCCACGTTTTAGTCAGAATCCGACCGCTGCTGCTTCCTTGATCTTGATTTACACCCACTGCTCGTCGAAGGCTGCGGTTCTGTTTGTGTGGCATTTTTTTTGGGCCGGCCTCTCTTTCTCGGCGCAGTGGCAGGTGTAGATTTTGACGTCTTTCTCGTAGAAGGTTTTCCTTTTTTTTTCTGCATGGACTCCGCCTGCTCAGCCGCCAATTCCATCATTTCAGGCGAGTCAGTAAGAACGGCGCTCTTTCTTCGTTTTCGTCCTTTACGAGTCTGTTGCCTCGGAGCGGCTTTAGGAAATGCTCGAATGCTTTGAAGCGTCGCGCTCAAGTTCTGTGTATCACCAGGACGAGACATGGAAGAAGTCAAGGGATCGAATTCGTTCTGGTCGGCTGTGTCGGGTTCGGTTGTCTCCGAATTGGTTGTGTCCGGGTTGGCTGCGTTGAAGTTGACTTCTTCGGGATGAGCGGAAGTAGAAGGCATCTCCCTATCCGTAACACTGCTCGGCAAAAATTCGTATTCTTGGAAAATGTCCGGGTTCAATGGATAAATTCCAGTGCATTCAAACCCGGACACAATATTTTGATACGTTACGGCAAGTGGCAGTGACTTAGCCACGATTCCGGGAATATCGTATATTGTCATTGTTCTACCAGGATTCATCGACATCCAGTTATCACACTGTGCGTGTATACTTTTCTTTAACGGGCCAAAGATGGTGCGATCCAGCGGTTGCATTTTGTGCGAGCAATGCGGCGGTAATGATAGGAGAACGATTCCATTCGTTTTACAAAATTCGAGACCATCGATGGACAAATGTGATTCGTGATTGTCGAGTATCAGTAAAACTGGGGCGTCGACGGAAGCACGCACATGGGACTGGAAGAACTGTACAAACTGGACAAAATGCTCCGCATTCATCCAGCCACTTGGATTCGCTACACCTGTGCAGCCTGATGGTCCGCCGTTAAAGAAATGTTCCTTGAAATTTTTACGAGAAAAAATAAAAAATGGTGGTAGAAAATGCCCGGTCGCTGACACCGCCATCGCCAAAGTTACGAGGGTTCCTCTTTCCGCAGAAGTCACTCGCCCGACTTGTTTCACTCCTCGACGTCCAATGACTCTATTCGGTGTCTGAACGGTTGTAATTCCCGTCTCATCCATATTCCATATGCAGTGAGCCTGGAAATGATAAGAAACGTTATTTTTAATTTAACGTTATTTTAAAACTGGCAACATTTATTCATTAGTTAACACACCTGGAAATGATGTTTATCCATCAGAGATTTTAGCAGCGCAAAGAACCTTTCTACATTTGTGCGATTGAAACTGGTGGCACGTGCTAAACTTGTCGCTTCTGGTTTGCGTATGGATAACATTGGATGTCGTTTGAGAAAGCTGCTTAGCCAATCTTCACCGGCCATGCGAGCGACTTCCCACGATGCTGGTACCTTGAGATTCAATTTTTTGGCTAAATCAAAAGCTAAACCACGGGTTTCCTTCGCAGATAGCCCAAAGTACATATCGTTGCAATGTACTAAGTATTCTACCAAAGTCTTTTCAGTTTCAGAGTCCATAACCTACATTTGACATTAAGACGTTGCATAAATATAAACTTTGCTGAGCAGAGTGCATGCTTTTAAAAATTAATAATCGTTAAGTACTCACCGAGAAGTGTCCTTTATGTGGTACGACCACGTCATCTAAGTTTTCTATCTCATCGTTGTTCTTCTTCAACCAGCTGTTCAACGTGGTTCTCCGAACATCGAATTGTTTTGCGGCTTTGTAAGTGCTCATTTTATCTCTTCTCACTGCAAGAACTGCCTTCTTGAGTTGCTCCTTGTCGACGGGAGTCGTTTTGCGACGATACGTGCGTACCATTTCTCTCCTGTATAAACTGACGCACGTGCAAGGGAAGACAGAAGGTCTGTTCGTTTTCGCTACACTTCTGAACTAGTGCAACATAGTGCGATAAGTTAGAACGAAACAAATATGTTTTTTTATTCTAACTTATTCTAGTTCAGAAGTGCAGCGAAAACAAACAGGCCGAGAATCACGCTCGAGGGAAACCGAAACCTCAGCTGAAATCGCCGCGAGCTGAAGTCGTGCGCTCGGCGCGCCACAGTGATGAGATTAGTCAGATTAGCCCCGGGTGCTTATAGACGAATTAGCCCCAAACACAAGTTTCATGTTTGATTGTCCACGAAATATTAGACATCAACGATAATGAAAAAACTACACTAGATTCGTGTTCAGCATGCATTACTCTTTATAATCACGTACTTCGAGATTTGGAGAGCAAATATTATTGCAGATATTACAAAATTTTCACGCGCAGAAAATTTCACTTTCACCTTCCGAAAACACGTTTGCCCTCGTAAAAATTATAACACGGCAGGTAACCTGCCGAAACTCCGTTGGTCACATGGGTACCATAAACAGCGTTTACAATGTTAATAGCGAGTTCGCACAATATACAGGTTCCGAGATATTTGATTAGACGTATTTACCCCGTAGACGTTTTAGCCCCGGTCTCCCCTACGTGAAATTACTGTTATGGGCAAACGACTGACAGGATATATTCATACTTCTGCTAACGAAGTTCTTCGCAAAATTATATTTCCTGTTTTAAGAGACGATAAAGTTACAAGATGCATCAAATATGATGAATTACTAATATTATTTGGCAATAAACTCTGTGAAAGATATACAAATACTCATCAACATGATATGATAAGAGCACACTTGAGACTATTGGGACGTTATAAGCTTGCTGTTCAAGATATTAATAAAGAAATTGATGATTTTCAATTAATTTTTCGACCTCAAAATTTTAATACAGCTGTCAAAGCACTTAGAATAGTTGCTAAATGGGAGGCATCTATAATGTGGTTTAAAACACCTGCGGTTGCTAATACTCTTACTACTTTATTAAAGAAATGTGCTGCTACGCTTCAAGCTGAATGTATAAGAAAACAAGATTATAAAACAAAATAAGCTGTTGATGATTTTCTTATTTTATGGCGTGATGAAGTTCCAACTTTAATAAATAGAAAAACTATTGAAGATCAAATAAAATATAAACGACAAAAGAAAGTAATTCTGCCATCAAAACAAGACATTAAATTGTTATATGATTATTTGAAAAAACAATGTGAAGCTTCTCTTAATATTCTAGAAAAGAATTTTGATTTATCGTCGTGGAAAACATTCACTCAGTGTACACTAATATTAGTTCAAATATTTAATCGCAGAAGAGCAGGTGAAATCGAAAGACTTACAATAACAGATTATAAAAATCAGGAAATTTTAGACAAAAATGTAAACCCAGATATTTATGAAAAGCTTTCTGAAGAATCTCGACAATATGCTAAAAAATTTGCACGGATAACTATTCGTGGCAAATTAGGTAGAACTGTGCCTGTTTTACTTAATGCACTTGTGATAAAATCCATAGATACAATTCTTAAGTATCGAAACAAAGCTGGAATAAAATCTAATAACGAATATATTTTTAGTGTTCTAAACGCAACAAAGTTAAAAAAAAAAAATATTTAAGAGCCTGTCCTCTTATGAAAAAGTTTTCTCAAAAATGTGGTGCAACCATTCCATCTTCTTTACGAGGAACTACTCTTCGAAAACAAATTGCTACATATACTGCAATGCTGAATATTGAAGATACTCAAGTTGATAATCTTGCTAATTTTATGGGACACGCTAAAGAAATACACAAAAATATCTATCGAATGCCAATTCCTGTAAAAGAAATGACGGATGTATCTCGATTATTAGAAGCTGCAATGGGAAATGATTTAGATGCCGACGATGATGAAGATAATGATGATAATATCTCTGATACTGACAGTGCATTAAGCGTCGCTTCCGCAAAAATTGCACAAAGAAATGATTACTTTTCAAATTCCGACAATGACTTTGATGACAACAATGCAGAAAGTTCTGATCATAATGAAAATAGCTCTCATTCAGAATATTATAGTGGTGAGTCCTTTTGTCTTTGTTTCATTATTTTTTATTTATATTATTTATACTATCATTTAGTCAATTTTATATGTGTGTATATTATAACTTTTAGTTCATTTTAATTTAAGAATATATTTTTTATTATTGTTTTGTAAATTAATTATATTGATATTTTTATTTTCTCACAGATTCCCAATTTGAAAAAACTAATTGTAATGACAAAAAAAACAAACAAATTCTAAACGTCGCTGCAGTGAGTTTCATTATTTGTATTCATTAAGCATGCAGTTTATAGATTTCATATCTTATCTAAAAATCTATAATATTTTAAAATACAATTTTTTTTATTTTATAATTTTATAATATTAGTTTTTTTAATTTAATTATATTATATCTAATTTAATTATATTATATTAGTTTTTTATTTTAATTTAATTTAGCTTCTCCATATGGACAAACTAAACGTATTAAATGGAATGAAAAAGAAAAGGATGCTGTTTCTAAACATTTTGGCAACATTTTTGAATTGCCACACTTGCCATCTCTTGGAGAATGTCAAACTGCAATTAATAAATATAAAATTTTGAAGAAACGACAACCGCAACATATAAAAGCATGGATAGATAATCAACGTAGAGCTGGGAATCGTCAAAAAGCATACCAGATTTCAAAATTATTGAAATAATCTTTCTTATTATCTGCGTCCTGTGTAATTACTTTGCTTATATTTCAATATTATTATTTTTCTTGTGTTCTTGTACCTTTTTTTTTCTTTTCTTTAATATTATAAAATTACAGAGATAGAAAAAGAATATTAGAATATTCTTTTTAATATTTTGAAATTGTTCTTTGTATTTTATTTGTAACGTTTTTTTTTATACGTGCATTTTTTAAAGTTTATTTTTGATTTTTTGTAGCACTTTTTATTAAATTTTCCGTATTTTTATAATCTTATGCAATACTTTGTGCAATTTATTTCAATGCTTAATATTTTAAATATTGTTACGTAGTTTAATGATGCGTTATATTAGAAAATTACATTTTATTTTTAATTATTTGTGAAAAAATTTTAATTTCTTATAAAATTACATAATCGTAACATAATAAAATAATAGAGTAAAAAATTAACACAATGTATATGATGTAAAAATAATGTATGTGACATTATAATATAATTATTGATATTCTAATATAATATTTATGCATGTGTATGTGTATAATGTTATAATATAATAAATAGTAATAAAATTGATATAATAAAAATTTTTTATTTTTACCTTTTGTATAATTAACGATATTGTTATTTTAAAAATTTATAATATAAATAACTCAATTCATTTCAATTATTGACTTACTAATATAAATAATTTGTGTGCATCGGTTAAGTTATCTTGTTCCCAAAGCATGGTTTTAATTTGAGATGTTCTTTATAATTACATACTTTGAAGATTTTTTATATGTACTAATAGTTATTTACATTTTTTAATTTGATATTAAAAATAGCACAAAGTTATTGTTTTCCATTTCAATAAGGAACATGTTACAAATATCTTTTCAGATTATTCAAATAAATAAAATTTTGAACGTTTTTTTAAATTTATTTACAAATCAAGAATTTATGAAATTGCAATAAAAAGTGATGATAAAAGTTAGCGTAGGTTTTTATTTACTCAATATTTTTTACTTAAACTTTTATATTTAATATAAAATAAAATACTTGTTTTAGTAATTAAACGTTTAAATTTTTTGAGACGTAGATGAAGCGTATAATTCAGCAACATTTTTCCGAGTGTAATTAACGAATACTTAAAAAAGTTTCAAATTATACAATTCACATGTACAATGGTCTCTTAAATATGTTTTAAAATTTTTTATGTTTTTCTTATAGTGACCGCGTTTTAAGAAAATTTTGTTTTTAAAGTATGCGCTTAAGTTTGAGGTCTTCCTTATAGTAACTGTATAGTTTGAAAACTATTATATATACATACATTAAATGAATATTTTGGGGACAATTCTTGAATTATACAATTTTCTTCCTCCTTCTTAGGTGGCTAAAAACTAACTTTTTCATATACTAATGTTTTGCTTGGAAATCTCTTGCTCAAAAAATCTGAAAAAAGTTTAAATACCTATATCGGGAATATGTACCCTCTAAGCAAAAAATTAATATATAAAAAAAGTTGGTTTTTTAGTCACCTAGAAAGGAGAGAGAAAGGGGAAAAAGACGCTAAATATACATAGCAGTCCTCAAATTATGCAGTTACTTTAAGAAATACCTCAAATTTAAACATATACTTTGAAGACACGATGAAAGTTTCCATCATATATGTTAATTGTATAATTTAAGAACTGTCCCTAAAGTATTCGTTTAGTACATACATAGCAGTCCTCAAAGTATTCGTTTAGTATATACATAGCAGTCCTCAAAGTATTCGTTTAGTATATACATAGCAGTCCTCAAAGTATGTAATTAATTTAAGAAAGACCTCAAATTTAAACGTATACTTTGAAGACACGATAAAAACTGCCATTATATATGTTAATTGTATAATTTAAGAACTGTCCTCAATATATTCGTTTATTCTGTATATATAAAAGTTCCCAAAATATGCATTGCATAATAAAAAAGCTTGAAATTTTAAAGATATTGCCTTATAAAAAATTGTATAGTTTTGGACGTGTTTCTTTCATCATATTACACACATTTACGCTGTAAAAAAGATATGTCTCAAACTATACGTTTGACATATATATATATTTATGTAACTTCTACATTAGGCGAATTTCCAACTGTATTTAAAATCCTTAATCTATTAATTAACAATTTTAAATAAAATTTAGAAAAGATATCAAAGGATTGTAAAAATTCATTACTTACTAATTATGACGACTTTAGCCTTACTGTGTAAAGCTCGATAAACTTTAGGTTCATTGCTCTTTCCTAAGTTTCGAGAGGGCTGACCACTGTATGTGCAATGAAGTAGCTCATTTTTTTTAAATATTCCATCCATCAGATGGCGTATCATGACCATACCTTCACCGCAGCTATATGAGCCATATTTAATTGAGTCTCTACGCAATAAATTTTTCCTCCAATATTTACCATCTATAATTGACCATAAGAAATTCTTTTTGTTTCAAAATTAAAGAGTACTTAAAAATATCCATTTTAATTATGTGTATACAATTTAATACCTTCCTACAGTAATCAGGACCTAACAACTGAATATCTTCATCATAAAATTCGTCATCATTTAGTCCGCTCGTACCTCCATCTTTTTTTTCTGTCTTGGTATCTTCCTTTTTTTTGTCATCAAATTCTTCAACTTTTTCAATAGATTGTCTATGAGCATCTAACAGCTCATTATTTTGTCTTGAAATTTCTTGAAGAATGTTATTGGTTATAACTTCTCCATCGTTATCTTCCTCAGTTATTTTCTTTAACTTTTTATTATCTTCTGCGGCAGTTTGCGGTTGGGGTTTAATGATTTTGTCAACAACAGGTCAGACATCATTTTCGCTATCGGATTGGTCAGTATCTTCAGGTGGGACCGGTGCACTTGTACACAGTACAATTCGACACGGTGCAAACGGACACGGTGCAAATAGACACGATATTTTGCCCACGGTTCAATTGGACACGGTTCAATTAGACACCGTTCAATTGGACACCGTTCAGTTGCACACCGAAAGATGCGCACCGTTCAGTTGCACACCGTGTTATTGCACACCGAAAGATGCGCACCGTTTAGTTGCACACCGACAGATGCACACTGTTCAGTTGCACACCGAAAGATGCGCACCGTTCAGTTGCACACCGTGTTATTGCACACCGAAAGATGCGCACCGTTTAGTTGCACACCGAAAGATGCACACTGTTCAGTTGCACACCGAAAGATGCGCACCGTTCAGTTGCACACTGTTCAGTTGCACACTGAAAGATGCGCACCGTTCAGTTGCACACCGTGTTATTGCACACCGAAAGATGCGCACCGTTTAGTTGCACACCGAAAGATGCACACTGTTCAGTTTTACACCGAAAGATGCGCACCGTTCAGTTGCACACCGTGTTATTGCACACCGAAAGATGCGCACCGTTTAGTTGCACACCGAAAGATGCACACTGTTCAGTTGCACACCGAAAGATGCGCACCGTTCAGTTGCACACCGTGTCATTGCACACCGAAAGATGCGCACCGTTTAGTTGCACACCGAAAGATGCACACTGTTCAGTTGCACACCGAAAGATGCGCACCGTTCAGTTGCGCATTGTTCAGTTGCACACTGAAAGATGCGCACCGTTCAGTTACACACCGTGTTATTGCACACCGAAAGATGCGCACCGTTTAGTTGCACACCGAAAGATGCACACCGAAAGATGCACACTGTTCAGTTGCACACCGAAAGATGCGCACACGGTCTTACATACAGGTCTGGAAACTTGTAGGGTGGGGAGTGACTCAGATAGTGAGGCAAAATGGCGAACCTAGGGGTGAGCCAATCAAATTAGGCCGCGGTTCGATGCATGTTCAAAGCGTTATTGGCGTTATTCTATTCTTGTTTATGCCTAATGAATGATAAAGATAGAATGATGCCAATAGCGCTCTGAGTGTGAATCGGACCACGGCCTTAGGCAGGTCAAAACCATATATATAATCCAAACAGCTGTGCAATTCCGGTAAAAAAATTTTCATATAAAATTATGTATAATTATAAAGAATTATATATAATTATATAAAATTATATATCAAATATGTTCATATATTATATAATTTTATATAATTTTATATAATTCTATATAATTACATATACATAATTTTATATTAAAATTTTTTTAGCGGGATGATGTAAAAAAAGGAATATTTGGAAAGAAGTACATACAAGAAAGTAACAGACGCATTGTGTAAATTGTCATTTCTTTAAAAAAAGGTAAAAAAGGCGCCAAGTACACGCATAGTAGTGTATATGTTGTTACCTCGAAAAAAAAAAGAAAGTGGTAGTATTATACCTCGAAAAAACCTAAGTAACAAGTGGTAGACGTAATCTTTGTATCTCGAAAAATCTCGAAAAAATCTAAGCACTAGTATTTTTATTTCCAAAAAATTATAACCGAAGTGATACACATCACAAAATTATGTTACCTTATCAAAAAAGAGTCGCGCTTTAAGTGATCTATTACAATTACAAAAAAGAAATGATATCTCTGTAAATTACAGCGCCAATTACAGAGAGAACATATATATTGCCTCAAAAAATAATTGTTGCACTACTTTGAAAAATCTTTACATTGTGTTAATTAGAAAAAGAATGTATGATAACAATTTTATAAGATTAAAAAATTTTATTTAAATTTAACAAGGGAATACAAGATATTTAAATACAAAGTTTACATGTGTATTTTTTAGTGGTCACAAAGAATTACAGAGGTAACAGTACAAAATAAAAATATTTTATTAAAATATTTAATCCAACGAGAGAATACAAGGTATTTAAATACAAAGTTTATATATGTTTTTTTCAATAGAATAAAAGATTTAATCACAAAGAATTACAGAGGTAACAGTACAAAATAAAAATATTTTATTAAAATACATAAATTTTTTTTGTAAAAAAACTTGGCGTTGCTAGACCTCGGAATTGTAAATAAATAAGGACAATAAATAAAAATAATTCAGAGAAGAATGCGACAGAAGTAAAGTAAATGATTATCAGCGTGGTGTGTATGTGCGAGCGAGTGATATGGGTGTGTGTGACGACGGCGAATAATGCGGCTTGTAATTAAGTACGGGATAAGTTTATTTATTTATTTACAATTTCGAGGTCTAGCAGCGCCAAGTTTTTTTACAAGAAAAATTTATGTATTTTAATAAAATATTTTTATTTTGTACTGTTACCTCTGTAATTCTTTGTGATTAAATCTTTTATTCTATTGAAAAAAACATATATAAACTTTGTATTTAAATACCTTGTATTCTCTCGTTGGATTAAATATTTTAATAAAATATTTTTATCTTGTACTGTTACCTCTGTAATTCTTTGTGACCACTAAAAAATACACATGTAAACTTTGTATTTAAATATCTTGTATTCCCTTGTTAAATTTAAATAAAATTTTTTAATCTTATAAAATTGTTATCATACATTCTTTTTCTAATTAACACAATGTAAAGATTTTTCAAAGTAGTGCAACAATTATTTTTTGAGGCAATATATATGTTCTCTCTGTAATTGGCGCTGTAATTTACAGAGATATCATTTCTTTTTTGTAATTGTAATAGATCACTTAAAGCGCGACTCTTTTTTGATAAGGTAACATAATTTTGTGATGTGTATCACTTCGGTTATAATTTTTTGGAAATAAAAATACTAGTGCTTAGATTTTTTCGAGATTTTTCGAGATACAAAGATTACGTCTACCACTTGTTACTTAGGTTTTTTCGAGGTATAATACTACCACTTTCTTTTTTTTTCGAGGTAACAACATATACACTACTATGCGTGTACTTGGCGCCTTTTTTTACCTTTTTTTAAAGAAAGGTAATTTTGTACGGATATCACGCCTTTTTGTAGTATTACGCATTTTATAAACAGTATGTACAGGGTAAAGCTATTTGGAGGTATAATACTACCACTTTGTTTTTTTCGAGGTAACAACATAATACATATACACTACTATGCGTGTACTTGGCGCCTTTTTTACCTTTTTTTTTAAAAAGGTAATTTTGTACAGATATCACGCCTTTTTGTAGTGTTACGCATCTTAATCTGAAGTTTTTAATAATATCTTACAAACAGTACGTACAGATTGTAAAGCTCTATAAGCCGTATATATTTTGCGATACAAGACATAATCGTAATCTAGCTTGAATAATGCTAATAATATAAACACATTAAGTACCACTTGGATTTTATTAATTTAAAATTAATAATACTACCACTTAGTTTTTCCGAGGTAACCATGCGTGTACTTGGCGCCTTTTTTTTCCTTTTTGAAAAATAAAATTTACCTCTTTTTCTTACCTTTGTTTTTTTAATTTCGTTTAAATTTAAGACGTAATATCATCCTTGATATCTATGTTTCTTTACATAAACTCGATTTTTACGCACAAATCTTTGTTAATACAACGATTTAACTTTATAACTTATCTTCTAATATAACTTATCTTCTAATATAAGAAATTAATAGTATTTGTAGCTTTTTAATGAACCGTAATCTTCAACACGTGGCTTCTCTCCAACACGTTGCTTCTCTCGGAAATTTTGCTCTTATAATATTCCGCTACGTGCCCTACGAGCGGAGATATTGCGACGCAAAGTCCAAATGTGAAAATTTTTTTATTAAGATACGTCGTCTACTCATCACTCATGCCATGCTATCATTTCATTGGCTGGAATCGTGTCTTTTTCACTTTTTCGACACTGGCGGTGCTGCTAGAATCGCCAGTTTCGATGTATACGTGTGTGTGTGTACTGCGCGCAGTGCAGACAGTGCGTTTAGCGCGCTGTCACCAGCTGTCACAGTCACATACATAACCTATAACACGGTAGTGTCCCGCGTCAAGTTCGCGCTATAGTTTTTTGTCGTCGGCAACCTGGGACACGTAGACAACGAATTCAAAGTATTAATACACCTAGACACCGAAAACTACGGAGCGCATTATCTGGACGTCATCATCGGCAACCTGGGACACGTAGACATCGAATTCAAGGTATTAATACACCTAGACACCGAAAACTACGGAGCGCATTATCTGGACGTCGTCATCGGCAACCTGGGACACGTAGACATCGAATTCAAAGTATTAATACACCTAGACACCGAAAACTACGAAGCGCACTATTTGGACCTCGTCATCGGCAACCTGGGACACGTAGACATCGAATTCAAAGTATTAATACACCTAGACGTCGAAAACTACGGAGCGCACTATCTGGACCTCGTCATCAGCAACCTGGGATACGCAGACATCAAATTCAAAGTATTAATACACCTAGACGTCGAAAACTACGGAGCGCACTATCTGGACCTCGTCATCGGCAACCTGGGACGCGTAGACATCGAATTCAAAGTATTAATACACCTAGACACCGAAAACTACGAAGCGCACTATCTGGACTTCGTTGTCGGCAATCTGGGACACGTAGACATCGAATTCAAGGTATTAATACACCTAGATACCGAAAACTACGGAGCGCATTATCTGGACGTCGTCATCGGCAACCTGGGACACGTAGACATCGAATTCAAAGTATTAATACACCTAGACACCGAAAACTACGGAGCGCACTATCTGGACCTCGTCGTCGACAACCTGAGACACGTAGACATCGAATTCAAAGTATTAATACACCTAGACACCGAAAACTACGGAGCGCACTATCTGGACCTCGTCGTCGGTAACCTGTATATCGACTCGATGGATTTATTCGCTGGGTTGATAATAATAATAATATATATAATAATATTATAATAATATTATTTATTATCAAGATTATTTGATCAAGAGACACGGTACCTAATTTACTTAAATATAAAAATCTTCCTCCTGACCGATAAGTCTATCGACCTATAATAATTTACCTACTAGATCGATAATAATGCGCGCACAATATCGAAACTGGCGATACTAGCACCGCCACCGCCAGTGGCGAAAAAGTGAAAGTGACGTTTTCTCTGATCACGTGATATATATATTCGGTTATATCGTATAGCGTTAGGAGGAGTATTTTAAAATAAAATTTTCACATTTGGACTTTGCCTTCCAATATCTCCGCTCGTAGGGCACGTAGCGGAAAAATGAAAAGAACGGACCCCCCCCAAATCGACCCCAAGCTATCGATCAAGCCTATTTAGAACTTGATCCGTTCACTCGTTATCGAGATCTCAACATCTCGAGTACTTGCAAATCGTCGCGTCGCGTAAAAGAGTCACGGTTGGTCTCGCTCCGCGTGTACTTGGCGCGAGACACTACCGTGTCTCTTGATAACTTTTATTATTTAAAATCAAATAACAGACTCACGATGAATTCAATCATAAGTATCTTAAGAAAAGCCTATGAGAGCCAACACTGGATGTTCACGTGTATAAATAATTTCTTTTATTATAATTTAACAGTCTCCAAGCTTTTCCTGGCTGAGGTATTATTTTTCGCAATAATTTCTTACAGTTTTTTCAGGGATTTAAGGAAGGAAAATCTTGTAGATGCTTTGTTAGCATAAAAAATTATTTATACACGTAAACATCCAGTGTTGGCTCTCATAGGCTTTTCTTAAGATACTTAATGATTTTATTGTTTAGTGAGTTTGGCGAGTTTGTTTTTTACAACATATTGTTTCTGTTTTTTTTGGTTTTCCTGATACGTGAATTGACGCATCCTTAGTCGTATATAATAATTTATAGCGTATGATAAAATTTGGGAAGCATGCTTCATGCACGGAAATGTAAAATTATAATTAGACAAAACTTCGTCCACTGTTAAATCAAATACATGCTTTTGATGAGCGTATTTGGCAAAACAAAACTCTACAAACGAGATTAATTTAAAGAAATGTGTATTGGCGTAAATTAACCGCCCTCGGGATTTCTCGTCGATCAACTTCGATACTGAAGACGAGTTACTTTGTTGGATAGCTTTTCGGCACTCCTCACATGCATTATAACGTCGAAGCACTTGCTTACATAAGTAGCCTGTAATTGTTGTAAAAAGTTGTTAAGGAGAAGAACATGCATGGCAACAAAAGCAACCGACAAAGCTGTGATAGTACGTATTTATGAGTTTAGCTATGGCATGCAATAATAATAGTAAAACTGAGGCGATAATGGCACAATCATGCAACATTAATATACATGTTAATAATAACATATAACCCAGTAAACAATTTGTCAGCAAATTGTAACCAAATTGACACCAAATACGCGCAAGATTTGTCGACAAATTCGGTGCGATCTGTGTCTGCAGTACGCTTGTGTTTTGCTAGCAAAGCTTGTGTACATGACTTGACACCAAATTGACGCCAAATATCGAGCAAAACAGGGCAGCAAAAGTTCAACGGCAAATTTGCGCCATATTGTGAACAAAGCTTGCCAACAAAAGTTCGACAGCAAATTTGTGCCAAATTGCGAGCAAACCTTGACGAAAGAACTTGACGCCAAATTGACACCAAATACCGAGCAAAGCTTGCCAGCAATCTAACAGCAAATTGTTGACAAATTGCTATCAAAGTTTGTTGACAAAACCCGACGCCAAATTGATATGAAATATCAAACAAAATTTGAGAACAATACTTAACAGCAAATTGGCACCAAATACAGAGCAAATCTTGATGACACAGCTTGACGCCAAATTGCAGCAAGTCTTGTTACGTAGCCGTTAATAAATACTAAAAAATATATTTTTTTAGGGAAAATTAAAAGCATAAATTATAAAAAATATATAATTCTTTATTGATTTACAATAAATTATTTTATACATATGTTAAAAGAAATCTTTATATTTATAAAACATTATAGAGCTGGACAGAATATCCCATGTTAAATATCTTTATGGGAGATTTTTTTCCTCATCATTCTTTTGGTTCTCATCGTTCTCATCACTATTCTCGCAGTTTTCAGAGTTATCATCGTTGTCATCTGAATGAGCCTCGTTATTGTTGCCGGTGTGTCTGTTAATGTTAAATATATCTCTATAATTATCGTTATTTTCGAAACCAAAGTGTTCAAAGTACTTAAAATGATCAGAATTATTAGAAAATTCAGAATGGTGAGGAAGTTCAGAATGATAAAAAAGTTAGGAATAATGAGAAAGTACAGATTCTTTTTGATTATGAAGAAAATCTGGTATTACGGAACTTTGGCTTTAACGGAATGTGTTCTGATATATATATATATATATATATATATATATATATATATATATATATATATATATATATATATATATATATATATATATATATATATATATATATGTATATATATATATACCCTTATGGAAAAATACATTCAACGTCTTAAAGTTGGGTGTGATTTCGGACCGCCAATGAAGGTTAACCATCATTTCAACATCTTTGATTGGTTAATCTTCAATTGGCGGTTCGAAATCACACCCAACTTTAAGACGTTGAGTGTATTTTTCCATAAGGGTATATATATATATATATATATATATATATATATATATATATATATAATATGTGTGTGTGAATTCCATCTTCAATCGACTGATAATTATCATACATATATAATATATGTATCAGCTTTTACATAGATACGTGACGCGGAAATTTGCCACAAAACGGCATTTATAGAGCAAAACGACAATAGAGAAAAATAATAAAACATCTCTTATAGTGAAATAATTAATATAAAATAATATTTGAAGTAAATATTAAATTAATATTAAATAAATGTTGTTTAGAAACGTAATGGCAAACACAGCAGGTTTGTCTAAAACTCTTAGGTAGGTGAGCGAAAGAAAGAGAGTTCTTTTGATTAAGTCAAATTTCGTCTTTAGTATATGTAGTTATATTTACAAAAACAAAAGTAAAATATATTGACGTGACAAAAATTAATAATAAAGGTTTTTTACATTAGTTGAATCAAACAAAACAAATCAGTAACCTGTCCTGCAGATCGAATAGAAAAAAACTGAAATTAAACCAGATCTTACAGGACCGATTAAAGAGTCTGGATTACTGATTGAAATCAAAGTAAGAAAAGAAAAGAAAAGAAAAGAAAGGGGGGGCTTCTGCATTTGTCTACGAAATCAATTCATCGTTTCCTTACTTACTCGGTTAGGCGGAGCGCGTGCCCCGAGGGCTTCGTGCCCCGGTGGTCACGGTGTTCTAGAGCCAAGCGTGTCAGAATGGCGTGAGGCCTCGCGGCCAATCGCCTTTAATACTCCCGCGTGATCCGATTCGAGGACTCTGCCAGGCGGGGAGTTTGACTGGAGCGGTACATCTGTCAAAGAATAACGCAGGCTAGAATATAAACCAGAGCCGCAAGAATGAGAGCAATTCCAAGATTTCAAGACGAGAATTAACCTTACAGAGCCCCTTGTACTACTATGTCGTTCTTCCAATATGGCGTCCCAAATGAGAATATCGGAATGGGCCCTGCTCGCTGTACCGGACTCCTCGCCTCAATCCTCCCTCTCGGACGCGGGCTGCCGCAGCTCTCCTTTTCCTGGCGGTGAGCTCTCCCTGGGAAGTCGAATCTCGCTTGGTTGGTCTCCAGAATACGTGCCGCTTAGCTCAATCAGTTACGAAAAAAGGAAAACGTACTCGTCCGAAGAAACGCAGCAAGTGCGGCCATGACACTGAACGAGAGCGAGAAAGGAGGTGGGGACGCTTTGACAGTGGCGACTCACGCGTCGCGCCATCTGAATGAAACGATCGGGCGTTTGCAAAACGCGAAGGAATTCGAACGCAATATCTGAACAAATGTTAAGTAAATGTTTCTTTAAGTCACTATTGCAAATAAATAATTAATGCAAAATAAATATTACATTACTGTCAAATAAATGTTAAATAAACGTTGTTTCAAATCATTATTGCAAATGAATAATTAATGTAAAATGAATATTAAATTAATGTCAAATAAACATTACATAAACGTTTTTTTTTCTTCAAATTATTACAATAAATAAATAATTAATGTAAAATAAATATTAAAATAATGTCAAATAAATGTTAAATAAATGTTTTTTCAAATCATTATGGCAAATAAATAGTTAATGTAAAATAAATATTAAAATAATGTTGAATAAATGTTAAATAAATGTTTTTTCAATTCATTATTGCAAATAAATAATTAATAAACATAAATATTAAATTAATGTCGAATAAATGTTAAATAAATGTTTTTTTAACTTATTATTGCAAATAACTTACTAATGTAAAACAAATATTAAATAAACGTTTAATAAATATTTTTTCTAAATCATTACTTCAAATAAATAATCAATGTAAAATAAATATTTAATAAACATTAAATAAATATTATTTTTACAATAAATTGTACAAATGTATAATTAATAAAAAATAAATATTAAAAACACATTTAAAAAACATTGTCTGCTGATTGGGTAACGGTGTTATGTAAACGTAGTCAATGTGCTCTTTTTCTGTAAGAGCTAGAAGAAAAAGATTGTGCTTGCTTTCTGTATAGATCAGATGGAAAGAATATCCACATAAAATTTGTCATATAGGACTGAAGAGACTATTGGCGTTTTCGACTGAAGCAAGGTTAACCCATTTCTTTTCTTAAACTGACCAATCACGGTTATTCCATTCTTTAGAAGAATAACTGTGATTGTTCAATCATTGAAGAAAATAACCTGAGTTGGATTAACCTCGCTCCAGTCGAAAACTCTACATATCATTTTTGCATTTATTGCAATATTTGTAACATTTTTAGTAACATCTTTGTAATTAATAATTTTATTTACTTTATATTATATTTTATAATAATATATGCCATAAATGTAAAGATTTTTAATATATGTATAAAATGATTTATTTTAAATTACTAAAAAAATTATATTTATTTAATATGCCTTTTAAAAAAATATTTTTCAAAAAGTATTTTGTTATTTATAAATGGTTAAATAACTACAAGATTTGCTGTTTTTTGCTGATAATTTATTGTCAGGCAGTGTTATCACGATTTGCTCTGTATTTGGCACCAATTTGCAGTTAAATATTATCCCTAAACATAACTTGGTATTTGGCGTCAATTTGTTCTTAAGTTTTGTTACCAAAATTTGATTAATATTTGGCATCAATTTGGCGTTAGGTTTAGTCAACAAACTTTAACAGCAATTTGGTGCTAATTTGTTATCAGGTAGTTGCTAAGCTTTTCTCGGTATTTGGCGTCAATTTGTTCTCAACCCAGATAGCCAAGCGTGATAGAGCATATTGAGCAAACTAATGCATTGCATGTGTTTTCATATATTTGCTGTAAATTTCCTGACATCGAAATCGAACACGTTACAAATACAGCTACATGACTGCTTATACATGCAATCAGTTGACGCAATTTCAAGAGCAAACGGTCCGCAATATTGGTACGTTATGTTGTCTGCAACATGTCAGCAACATGACAGCAATAAATGATTCATCGTTCCATCTTGAGCATCATGATGCAAACATGACGGCAACAACACATATATAATGATTTCCATCCGTTATTGTGTGTATGTCGTCAAGCTATGAAGTTTTTTAATTGTATCTCGTTGCTAATGAAGTGTTGACAATATAAAATTGTCAAAAATCCCTCACAAATTGATGCTGTCACGTTGCAATCAATTTGCTGTTAATAGAAATATAATTCATATGAGTTCAATCCGACAAGCATAATGCTGTCTCACCTTATCCCGAGTTTGTCAAAATTAGTTGCATTAACGACAAGCTGCTTGTTGGCAACATGGCAGCAAACTCATCGCATTTGGCTATCTGGGAAGCTTTGTCACAAAAATTTGCTCAATATTTGGCATTAATTTGGCGTTAGGTTTTGTCAACTAATTTTAGCGGCAATTTGATGCCAATTTGTTATCAGGTACTACTAAGCTTTGCTCGATATTTGGTATCAATTTGGCGTCAATTGTGTACGCATGTTTTGCTACGTATTTGCTAGTAGTTTGTCGACAACATTTGATAAAACAAATTTTGATGCAAATTTGTACCATTTTTGAAACCAAAATTTGTAGCAAGTATTTGGCATTATTTGTTCGAACAGATTTGGCTATCTGAGTAATAACTATATAACATGCTATAATACTAGCAGATTATTGTGGCTTCGCAACCCCAGCATGAAATTTGAGCGTGCCTACGAGTGCTATAAGCAACCATATATTATTGCGTGAGTGTCTGTAAGTATATGCAAGGATGTACGAGGCATATATCAGCGTTCAGTGGTATTGTAGTTTATTGTGTAGATATGTGCAACTATGCTCGATAAAATACGAAAAATAACAAGCCGTAGGACACATAAACAGCTAGAAAAAAATATTATTGTTAGTATATTGTTTATAGCATAAAGCAACTAACTTTAAAAACCATGTTAATACCTCTTATTGAATATGATAATTCATGAAATTATGAATTGATTATGAATATGAGTGAAATAAAATCGCGCTTCTGTATATCGCATTAAAGAGGTACAACTGGCTACTGATCTCATCGGTAAGTAAAGGGTCAAATATCCGACGAGTATGAATATAGAGCACCCAAACCTGTGACATAATAAATTATGCAATCAAGGACCCGAGGTAGAGAATAATCATGGTCTTGGAGCTCATAAATCTCCCAGTCTTCGTACTCGACTAATTTATCTAACTTCAGTTGCAGTTTTCTCGCTATTTCAGAAATTTTCGACTCGGTCCGACCGTAAATTTTTATTAGATCGTCGACGATACTAAAATTTCGGGAGGCTTCCTATCAGTAACTGTACAATTGCCATAAATTGGAGGCTTGATTACACTATAGACTGATAACAGTTTGTATAGTTGTAAAAACGTTGAACAGGAAGGGTGGTCGTTGCTGCCTGCCGCTTGACGAATAGTGCCGAAAAATTTCTGTAACAAAAAATAATTGCATGAAAAACAATAAGGGGGGGACGAGAGCGCAAGTATCAGTTTAAAAAGCATATGGTCACAACCATGTGATATTACTTCTAAGTTATCCTGATTGATTTTTCCGGACAGTACATACTGGAAATTGTGCTTTTCGATGAGGTACCGACAAAGACCCATCGTGGAATGGAGAGAAAACCGTAGTCCGTTTGCAGTTTCTGGCGTGAGAAACTCGTCGTTCGTCACGTCCCCCTTTATCTTTGCCCGCTCCCGATTGTCCAACCACTCTAGAGATGTTTGTATAATCTGTAAAATCCGTCCATTAGTGTTTGCAGGATGAAATTATTTTTTTCAGATACTTCAGTTTCCTAGGACCGTTTATTAGGATAGTTTACTTTCACTACAACGTCATAAAGACGTGTACTGGGATCGATTTTTTTCTTTTTCTTTTTGAAGTGAAACTTTTGAAGTAAAACTTCTTTAGGCACGGTAGTGAGTTCGATTTTGCGACACGGTAAAACGACACGAATTTCGCGACACGAAAAGTGTAACGAAAATTCGACCAATAGGCATACGACATTGGCGAGACGGCTCCTTCTTTTAGCACGGTAGTAAAAGTTCGATTGTGCGACACGAAAAAACGTAACGAAATAGTGTCATGAAAATTCGACCAACAGGCGTACAAAGTGAAACTCCTTTTTAATCCATAAATAAATTTGATTTTGCGACTCAAAAACGCGTCACAAAAATTCGATCAAGCGTACAGCACTGGCGAGACGGATATAGTGAAAACTGCGTGTAACACTACATTTTCGAGTTGCGGGCGGCTTGGAGTGACTAATTCCGTTGTATTGTTTTTATATTAATTTCAGAAAAGTTATGGCAAAGCCTTGTTTTCAGAAGATCCACTTCTAACGCGCGTGGCGACCACGTGTTCATTTTTTTTTTACTTTAGAATCCCAGAGACGTTATAAATATATTAAAAATATAAATATATTACATTGCTGCAAGAAACAAATTTCATACCTTGAAATCTTTGGTGTCCGGTGTCAGTCCTTGATTGGGCATTTTGCGGTTGAGAGCATCGAAGAGATCGTTTAAGCGCTTACAAAATTTTATAGTTTCTTCGAATCCACTAAAACCATCGTAATTCTGCTCAAGATAGAATTTCATCCCATCGGCAACTGAATTACTGAATATCTATACAAAGCAAAAAACAGTTTTATTTAAAGTAATTTGTAAATGGATTGATAGAAATTTTAACATTTACTTGAGTTGCTAGTCGGACACGCATTTTGCTAGTATTATCCAGATCGATATGTCGTCTGGAGATTTTTGGGCACACTCTTGCATTCCCGGGTAGTTTTGTGTCGATGTCGAACAGCTTTTTGAAATATTGCCATTGGACGTAGCCCTCATTGCTGTTAATCTACAAACAGAATTATACATGTCTTGATATAAGGCAATCGTTATGCATAAACTTAAGTATTATCAAATAGTTTTAGGTTTTTTTGTCCTACATTTGTATGTTAAAAAAAATTGTAATATATAATACCCGTAGTTTCTGTTTATTGTAAAGACGATTTCGAACATTCTTGATCAGATGCGGTACGTCTGAAAAAACGAACACTCGTCTCTCATTGTCCAATGGATGTGTAAACCATGATTTACAATTGTCTATCGTCCTGTCGATGCCAAGTATTGTGCCCATCTTGGTGTTAGTTCGTGCACCGTCGGCTATAATTCCATGAATGAGAGCACCGGATTGTTCCAAGAGAGTTATTGCCTTCACCATCAATTTTGCTAGCTCATCACCCTTAACGGGATTTTTGGAGGCAAAAACTGCAATTGGCTGAGTAAATTTGTCAGCAAGAGGTTGAAAAAGTAACACGAGGCCGTGTGTTGCCTGATCATCTATGTCCGTAGCCCTCGGTCCATCATTTCCAAAATCTGTCAAGCCGGTGTATGTGAGATCCTTTGATGAAACGGCGAGTGATTTCTGTAAACTTATTTCGTCGCAAACTAACAAACCGTGGCGCTGCATTGGATCCTTCGATTGAAATTTCAGTTTCAACAACTCGAAGAATTTGTTGTCAAAACCACATTTCGAATCAATCAGAGAGAAGTAATTTCGAACAGTTCTTGTACATGGTAGAGAAAGTATTTGATTTTTTCTTATAAATTCATAATAAGCTGGAGATCGTATGTTCATCAGCATGCAAGTCATTATCCAGTCTTTGGTGTATCGTCGTCCTCTCAAATCTTTTTGTTTTGCTGCTGCGACTATTTGCCGCAATGCATTTTTTTGCACTTCTGGTATGTTTAACATTGCACACCGTTCATCGAGCAAATTATCTTTTATCGCAGTTAATTCGTCTTGTTTCTGTCTTAAATATGCTGAGAGTATTTCCACCCGTCTTATTCGACGATTTTTTGTTCGTCTCTCACGATTAATCTTCAGCCGCATAGCATTAAACTTTATCTGATCAACAGGATTTGATAAAACAGTAAATCGTTTGAATTTATCACGTTTTAAGTAACAAGAATTTTTTTGCTGTAACGTTTTCCTGAGTCGCGCACAAAAATTACAAATTTTTGTATTTCCAATTAACATGCATTTCGTTGATCGGTTCATGTTCATATTATCTTTATATACAAAACTCTGTACAAGATTTATGTTGGCATCTCCCAATCCATCACAAACATGCAGATCATGAAAGTCGCTAAAGATGTTCGGCAAAATTCGAGGGTCAGTCAGTTCTTGTGGAAGTTGTGGTACGTCATACTTTATAAGCTTGCCATGGACCGCGTAATTAATTTTTCTCTTATTATCAATCACGATACCTTTACAAATTACAGCAATATCACCGTTATTTGCAGCATTCGAGACAATCTGAGATAACACCCAAGGAGAACAGAAAGTCAAGAAATAGTCACAATGACGTCAAAATGACGTCAAAATATAATCATTTTAGGAAAGTCAAGGTGACATCATTTCATATATCCAGGAGGATAATAATGTGACTTTTTCGTGACGGCGTCGTGACCTTTCAGTGACTTTTATCAATTCAGTGCAAAAGGCTTTGGTCTATTCTGAACCTTCTTTTATCGACAAAAGTGCATTAAATATGGCTTCTCAGGTGATCTCCAAGTCACTTGTAAAAGCACTTTTATCGATAAAAGTGAGTTCAGAATATGCACCTTTGTATCACAGGCAGTCAAGCCCATCGTACATGAAATTGCATAGGCTGCATATGCATAGCATAATACCGCTAAACCAAAAAGTAACCAACATAAAGACGCCATATAATTGATTTACATAAGATGCTTATTGGTCCAGCGGCCTCATGCTATGCATATGCAGCCTATGCAATTTCATGTGCGATGGGCTTAATACTCTTCTATAAGGATTTAATAAATTAATTAGTAAATTATTATTTCAAAAATGCAGTTTTTTATTTAATTTAGAAATGTGTCAGATTAATAATATATTTTTATATAATATATAGTCAAAACCTATGTCTTAAATTTAGAACATATCAAAGAAGTTATTACAATAGCAAAAAATAAACATATTTCATAAGAATATTTCATATAATATTCACTTTAACGTAAACATATCTTATTATAAAAAAAACAAAAAAAATGGAAACTGCTCTGAGTAGTCAACAAAAAAAATATTATATAAAAGTAAACATTTCTGATTAAAGAACGTATCGAAGTTACTACATTAACAAAAAATAAACATATTTCACAAGAATATTTCATATAATATCCACTTTAAGGGGTAATATCACCTTGTGTTCACTAAAAGTAGGGTCATTTTTCTGAATTTATTATAAAAAAATGAAAAGATTTATTAATATTCGGGTTTTTACATATAAAAGTACAAGTCTTAAGGTACATAAAAAAATTTTTTGAAATCAAAATTCTACTACTTGAAACTTTAAACGCGTTTTTCTCGAAACCATGTTTTTCGAGCTTGCCATACCGATAGCTCCTTCAATTTTTATCCGATTGCCTTCAAATTTTAACTGCAGCTTTGAAATAAGATTCTCTAGTGAACATTGTAGGATTTTTCCGATAAATTAAAATTTGCCGATTCTATGGCCGATTTTCAAGCGATTTTTCAAAAAAAAAAAAAAAAAAAATCAAATCAACGCCATTTTTTAAAATTAATTTTTCGGAAAAACGGTTTTAAGAAAAACGCGTTTAAAGTTTCAAGTAGAATTTTGATCTAAAAAAAATTTTTTTATGTACCTTAAGACTTGTATTTTCATATGTAAAACCCCGAATATTAATCAATCTTTTCATTTTTTTATAATAAATTCAGAAAAATGACCCTACTTTTAGTGAACCCAAGATTATATTACCCCTTAACGTAAACATATCTTATTATTAAAAAAACAAAAAAAAACGGAAACTGCTCTGAGTAGTTAACAAAAAAAAATATTATATAAAAGTAAACATTTCTGATTAAAAAAACAAACCCTGACTATTGCTCTGTAAGTAGTTGAGAAAGGAACTAAATATTCATATAGTTAGTGAAATATATCTAAGTGTTAATTTTTCTCTGGTTGCTCGTAGAAAACCAACGTAAAATTTTGGAATGTAACTCTGTTACATTATATGCTGGAAATTTTTTTACAACAGCACCTGATTTAAAAAATAGCGAATTAGTTTTTGTGGTGAAATGAACTTTGAACGAGCATCGTGCTCCCGCCAATTTGAGAGGGCAGCGCCCGTGTGACGCGCGCTTCGGAACGCCACGCGTGCATGCGGTCGCCGCGTGCACCATTCGAGTTATGACCACCTTCGTGTGCAGACGAGCTCTCAGACGTGATCGGTTACAGAGTGTAATACATATAGAATAAACTGTTTAGTGTGTATAACAGAACAGAACTTTATTTACTGCCCGTCTCGCCGCATCTCCGAGCGTTCCTAGCGATACTTTCCAACAGGTTATGGGCCCAGGGCACGATTCCCCTGCGTGAGGAACGGACAAACGAAAGTGCGTGCGAAGTGAGCGAGAAGCCGGTAAAGGATTTAACAGATAGAAGCATCTAGAAGATTAGAGGGTAAGTAAACAATATTCCTCGTTGCTGACGAGCAAAACGAGAGAATTCTCAGTTAACAAGAACGTTCGTTCAATAAATGCTGTTAGAAGGAGATAGATGTTTTTACTTTCTTTTTGAGAGATAGAAATAGAGGTAATAGTGATAATAAGAGAATTAGAGAATAGATGTATGAAGAGTAGATGTGAGAAATTAAGTAAATTCTAAGAGAAATAGAAAGAGATAGATGTGAGTGATAGAAAGAGATAGAAAAATGCCGCTTGGTAACAGGCCGGCGACGTGCGCGTGCAAGTCCGATCGTGAACGGCGAGAGTCATTTCATTTGGCGCGCGGAATTTTTGGCGCGCGGAACTTGTTGCCGGGCGCGCACGAACACATAATCGATTTCAACTAACAAAATGGCATCGATGCAACATTACGATACACGAATAGATGTATGTATATGTGTATACGTAAAACTCTATATGAGTTTATATCTGTTTGAAATCGTTATGTATCGGGTCGGTAATCGAGCATGACTTGCTGTGCGGTGTAGCTTGATTGCTGTTTAGGGAGGCCGCGTAAATTTGTACGAGTCCCGTACGCGTGCGTGATCAACCCGATATCCTATAGATCTTTTCAGCAGTGCTGGAGATCGCACGGGATAGTGGTGTGCGTGTGCGGATGGCTCTGCAGAGGCGCGTGGTTTCTCGCTTTCAGATCATTACGAATTGCAGTGCGTTCTGTATGGTCTTGTAAGCAATAAATAAGTTTTATTGTTGAGAAAAACTCGACGATAAAATTATAAATTATTATTGGTCAATATGAATATTGGTTTATCTTGTAAAAAGAGGAATGCTAATGTTCAATTGATATGCGAATCCCGATTTAGATGGAAAAAGAGATTAAAGATCTTCCGATGGATGAGGAAGAGAACCAAGATGCACTGGTCGATTACGACAGTGACAGCAGCGTAGTCACGGTGGTAGAGAGAGAGAGAGGAAGTGAGAAAACGATGAATAAAGACGAAGGTAAGAGAGTATAATTCTAAAAATAAAACAATTAAGAAGAATAACATACATGTGTATTTAGAGATAGAGTAATTTAAAATTTCTTTATTTAGAAGGAAAAGAGAAAAACGAGGAGACTGAAGCAAGGGGTGCAATCCCGAAAGGCAGTAGACCTAGAATGATAGAGAATGTAGATGTGACTAAAGAATGGGCAGAAAACCGTCCGGTACTGCCCATAGGGACAAAGATGCTGTACGAGAAACAAGAAAAAATGGTATTAAAAATGGAAAATGTGACGAGAATGTTAGACAGAGTTATGTCTAAAGCATCCTCGATGATGGAAAACATGGTGGAGGTCGCCCATGTAAATTTGGAAAAAGAAAAACTGAAGATTAGACGTTTAGAGGTAAATAAGCAAAACGCGCAAAGTACAGTAGAAAACAATATACAAACGGTTAAAGAATTAGAAGTAGAGCCTAAAAAGAGAAAATTAGATGAATCAAGAGTCTGTTCCGCCGAAAAAGATAGAAGTTTAGAGACAATTAGAAGCACTATAGAGACAGAACTAAATAATCAAAGGTTGCATATTAGAAGAGAATATAAGCTGACGCAAAAATCCAACTTTGATCTTTGGATGGACTATTTGAAATCCGAATTAATGAATAATGATTTATTAGATGTAGTAGATTCAAACATTAAAGGTCCAGAAAATCTTTCCGAGTTAAGAGTTGCTAAGAGAAAAAGTCTAGTTAGAGACATTATAATCAATCATTTAGATGAAAATTATCATAAGAGGATTTTACACGAAAAAGACCCAAAAGAAATATTGAAGAAATTAAGAAGTTATAAAAAGAGTGAAGTAAACGTTACTCATGCATCAGTACGAGCTAGACTTTATCAAATTAAAATGAGAAAAGACGAGAAAGTGAGTGATTTTTGCGAACGCTTCGATTCAATAATTAGAGAATATGAATCATGCGAAGATGCGGTACCTCTCGCAGAACAAGAGATTAGATCTGCATTTTATCAGGCTGTGTCAACTAATGTACCAGAGCTGAGGAATGTAGATTTAATTAGAAGACAAACTAATCTTAAAGAAATGAACATAGATGAAATAAAGTCTTTTATGATGCAGCTAGAAGCAGAGATTAAGAGTGAAACTAGAGATAGAGGAAAAATAGAGAAACCAGAAGTCAAGATTCAGAGGGCTACCGCAGAGGAAGTCAAATGTTATAGATGCAACAGAATGGGCCATATGGCGAAAGATTGTCCGTTAATAGAGACTGGATCCTGGTTCTGTTACTATTGCCAGGAGATTAGAGGACACAAGGGCGATAAATGTCCTAATGCCGGGGCCCAGGCGGACAGAGCTAGAGGAAAAAGGTATGCAAATAAAACCGTTAATAAAAATATAAAGAAAAAGGGTAGATTTGCGCAAAGAGGTACGAGAAGAGTAGATAATAAAGGGAAAATAACCAAAATACAACCAGCCAAGAAACCAGTACATACGAAAACAGCAATTGAAGCAAAACCAAAAGAAGGTAAATTAAGTTTGGTTAAATTAATAGAAGATAGAGATAGAGCAAAAGAGATAGTCAATTTTATTGTAGATTCGGGCGCTACGGATCACATTGTAAATAAGAACATGATTTTATCAAATTTTGAAAAATGTAATAATAAAGTTATTAAATGTGCAAATAAGAATGAGCTTGCAGACATTTCAATAGACGGTGAAGGAGATCTTTTGTTGTTAACAAATGAAAAGAGAGTCATTAAATTAACAAATGTAATTGCAACAAAGGAAGTATCCGAAAATTTATTGTCTTTGAGAAAGTTGGCTGATGCAGGGTTCAGTATTTATTTAGATGATAAAGTGTTTAAAGTTTATAATAAACTCACAAATAAAACAGTTTTTGAAGGAATCTATGAAAAACCAAATTGGATTATACAATTTGAAGTTAAAAATAAGAATATAGAGGACAATGACAATGTAGAATGTGCTGTGTACAGATGTAAAGCAGAGATAGTTTCACATAGTGAGCTTCCTGAACAATCGCAGGCAAACATACAGAGCAATGAGTTATCAATTTCGGAGGGAGAATTAGATAAAAGGGACAATGTTGGCTCTGCGATTGGGAGGGAGAATGAAGGAGAGCTCACAAATGTGAACGAAAATATAGAACACAAGAATGTTGAACCTGATCAAGTCATTAAGTTAGAGGATATACAAACTTTAGAGAATATAGAAGAAATGTGTGAAAGCTCAGTAATTGAAAAAGTAAAGAAGCTAGAGAAAATAAATGAGGCAATGTTATGGCATGTTAGATTAGGTCATGCGTCGTTAAACTATTTAAGACAGCTACAAAAAGTAGAAAAGAGATTAGAGACAGTTAAGCTTGATAATTCCATATTAGAGTGTGAAGTCTGTATAATGGCAAAGATGGAAAAACTGCCATTTAAAGAAAACAGAAATAGAGCACAGAGACCACTACAGGTGATACATACAGACATCATGGGTCCAATAAAACCCACATCCTATCCAGGACGAAAGAGGTTTATAATAACCTTTATAGATGATTATTCTAGATCGGCAAAAGCCTACTCCTTGAAGACGAAAGATGAATCGGGAGAGGCTCTAGAGAAATATTTAATATCTGCCAGAAATCTACTAGGAAAAGAAGAAAAGTTATGCTATGTGAAGTCAGATCAAGGCAAGGAGTTTACGGGAGGCGCTTTTAAAGAAGTATTAGAAAAAGAAAAGATAGAAGCCATATATGCACCACCGTACACTCCGGAACATAATGGAGTTGCAGAAAGGTTTAACAAAACGTTGCAAGAAAAAGTAAGAGCATATATGTTTGATTCGGGATTACCAAAGAGTATGTGGGAGTTAGCAGTTGACGCTGCTGTGCATGCGTACAACAGATCTCCACACAAAACTATAGAATACGAGATCCCGTTGAAGAAGTTCTCATCAGAAACAAGCTGTCATTTCGAGCAAATAAAGAGATTTGGATGCATTGGATATGCAAGAGTACCAAAGCCTACAGCGAAATTTGACAAGAGAGCTATTAGAGGTGTGTTGGTAGGATATACTGACACTGGATATATACTCTGGCATCCAAGCACAAGAAAATTTATAGAGTCCCGACACATTCGATTTAATGAAAAGGTAACATATAAAAATGTATATCAAAATAGTCAAACAGAAGAAGAAAAAGACTCAGATAAAAACTGGATGAAAGAATTCGTAGAAGATGAAGAAAAGGGAGAACAAAAACTAGAGATTCCTGAGAAAAGGAAAAGAGGTAGACCGAGAAAACAAACGACACAACTAGATGAACCAAAGCAGAAGGTCGCACGAAAGGAAAGTGAAACTCCGATGACTAGAAGTAAAACCAAAAGAAAACTAGAAGATGATGGAGACACTGATGTGCGGAGAATAATAGAAGACGTTAGCTTTGCTAATTACACTAATGTGAAAAACATTCAACGGAATATAGAGAATGAAGATGAACTACATCAATGTCTTATGGCATCGTTGAATAGAGAGCCTGTTACTTATGAAGAAGCTATGTCAAGTAACGAAAGAGAGAACTGGAAAATTGCAGTCAAAGAGGAACTTGAATCTATGTATGATAATCAAGTGTGGGAACTTGTCGATAGACCGCTAGAGAAATTAGATGGAAAACGACCCAACATAATAGATTCAAGATGGGTATTTAAGAAGAAATTAGAAGCAGATGGATCAATCAGATATAAAGCGAGACTGGTGATAAGAGGATGTAAAGACAAAAACGTGTATGATCTGAAAGAGACATATGCACCGGTTTCAAGATTGTCTTTGGTTAGATCCATATTGGCAATAATAAACAAGTATAATTTATATACCTGCCAACTAGATGTGAAAACTGCATTCCTGAATGGAACCATAGAAGAAGAAATATATATGGAAATTCCAGAGGGAGTAGAAGTGGATGAAAACACCAAAAGGACCAAGGTGTGTAAATTGAATAGAGCTTTGTACGGATTGAAGATAAGTCCGAAAAGATGGAATAAGAGATTTTCAGAAGAGGCTAAGAAACTTGGATTAGAGAACGATCTACATGAGCCATGTCTGTTCACGTGGAGGAAGAAGGCAAAATAGTGATTGTACTGCTTTACGTAGATGATATGTTAGTTGCAAGTAATGACCAGGAGAAATTAGAGGAAATCAAAAAGAAGTTGAGTGAAACGTTTGAGACGAAGGATCTTGGAGAACCCAAGAATTTTCTAGGAATAACAATAGAGCGAAACAAAGAAGAAAAATATATGTATATTCATCAGATGCGATATACTGAGAGCATATTAGAAAAGTTTCATATGAATGAATGCAAGCCTCAGAGCACTCCTATGGTCACCAGAAAAGTGAGCAATAAAAACAGAAAGAGTAAATCAGAAGAAAAGAGTATTAGAGAAGAAATTAAAAGAGTACCTTATAGAGAAGCTATAGGAAGCTTAATGTATCTGGCAAATGCCACACGACCTGATATAGCCTTTGCAGTGAACTACTTAGCAAGAAGACAATTAGAGCCCACTGAAGAAGACTGGCAAGATGTCAAAAGAGTCTTCAGATATCTTAGAGGAACTGCAAATAGAGGATTGATATTTAAAGGTGAAACAGATAAATTAGAGTCACTGACAGATGCTAGTTTTAGAGATTGCATTGATTCTACATCCACTGGAGGATATATAGTCAAATTATTTGGAGATGTGATAGCATGGAGAAGTCATAAACAGACTTATGTTACACTCTCTACCTGTCAAGCAGAATATCTAGCAATGAGTGAAGCCTGTCAGGAATTGATCTCATTAGACAAGTCGCTCAGGTATGTTGTTGGAAAAACATTCTTGCCTACGACAATCTGGTGTGACAATAGAGCAGCAGGAAACTGCACTAAGAAGGATGGAAGTCACAAACTTAAAATGTTTGATGACCACTTAGAGGAAATAAGGAAAAACTTAGAAGAAAGAGAAGAGACTGGAAATAGAAAACATATGGCAGACACTCACGGAGATTTTATCAAGCAGTGTGTTGATCAAGGGAAGGTGAAAGTCGAATGGATTGAGACCAAAGAGAATTTAGCAGACATCATGACAAAACCTTTACCTTTAGAAGCGTTTGCATATCTTAGAGATAAGATAATGAATATATAGAGTTTGAACAAAATTAGAGATTAACTTTACTTGAGAACTAATTTTTGATATGTTTCAGATAAAGAAGAAAATTAGAGGAAGACCACGGATGGCTCGCACAAAGGGAGGGAGTGTGGTGAAATGAACTTTGAACGAGCATCGTGCTCCCGCCAATTTGAGAGGGCAGCGCCCGTGTGACGCGCGCTTCGGAACGCCACGCGTGCATGCGGTCGCCGCGTGCACCATTCGAGTTATGACCACCTTCGTGTGCAGACGAGCTCTCAGACGTGATCGGTTACAGAGTGTAATACATATAGAATAAACTGTTTAGTGTGTATAACAGAACAGAACTTTATTTACTGCCCGTCTCGCCGCATCTCCGAGCGTTCCTAGCGATACTTTCCAACAGTTTTCGTATGAGTATACTTTACCAAGAGTTCGATAGAAGTAATTCAAAATTTACATTCAATTACTGTAATAATGTTTGTGCCTTGTAGTTTTATTTTCACTGATCCTGATCCTGAATAATTAATAATTCTAGCCAATGAATTGGAGAATATTTTTGATAGCAACTTTCCTATAGGTACCTCCTCATTTTTTCCCGTTGGCATCAAGATAACAAAATAATCAACCTGAAACATAGATATGTTACTCACGTACTTGTTATTTATGTATTATGTGATTTACAATCTGTCTTAAGTGAAGAGAAAGAAACAGGTAAACAACTGTGGAGTTTTATTTTTATCTCGTATTTATTTTTTCAGTTAATTGCTTAATTATAACGGAATATACTAATATACAGCAATAAATACAGTAATAAAATAAATAACAACATACTGTTGAAAGAAAATTGTCGTCATTTTTAAGGAAGTTGTCAAAAGCATAAAAGGCCTCTTCATCCTTAAGAGGCAATATAGGCAAATCTTTTGGCTTAATGGACACTGAATCTTCAGGTGTTAATTTTCTATGCACTCTTGCAAGGGACATGCATACATAATCAAATTTTCCATTCATTTCCTCAATCTGCTCTATTACAGTTTTGAGTAATATTTCACACTTGTTACCTATCAGGTATTCAAAATAATTTTTGAAATAATTAAATTAAAAGAATTACGTTTTAAATATATATACACACAAACAAAACATAAATGACTTACAATCAATTGTTGGACATGTTTTATCAGAAGTACCGCTATCAACATCTTGCAATGTTCTCAACGGCGTTCTATTGGAAAATTCTTTTTTACTTACACCGACATTTTTCTCATTTACAGAAAGTAAGTCATCAATATTTGAATTATCATGCAATGTATTTTTCGTTCCAACTTTTACAGTACTACATTCTACAGACATGAAGAAAAAGATTTTATATAATATTATTATATAATAAACTACATGATAGTAAGATAGCAATATTTTAATGAAAGCATAAGTAACTGAACATTGTTAATAACATTGTTAACACTTAGTTCACTGAAAAAGTTCTTATTATATTTTAGACATAAATTATGTGTATTAACATTTGCAGAAGAGTTCATAGTATTTAAACTTGAAAAATATTTTAATTAAGTTTAGCCTATTATCATTGGTCAATTACAAAACATAATATCACAAACAGAAAATTGAAGTTCTCACCATTCCCAGACGAATGAAAGATGGTTTGTGTGGCATCAGTACCTGTCGATGACATATTGCCACGTTCACTGAATGATGTAAAGGAACTTGTTTTACTTGTGGAGGCTTTAATGTGGCAAGAGGATTTTTCGAGGTTTCTTTTTGGGTTATATTTTGTGTCGTTTAGAAGAACTCTAACTGAATTTTTCATTTTCTGTGAGTTTAATATTTCATTCTCTTCATCACTGCTAACATGTTTAGTTTTGTTGGTCCTTTTCTTCTTTATCTGTGGAGATTCATCATAAGATTCCTCTGAATCGTACAAATGTTTGGTCTTTCGTTTTTTCCTAGGTCCATCCAAGTCAGTTTCTCCTGCTGCAGTATCAAGATCACTGAAATCTTCAGCTACCTTTGATGCTTTACGAGCATTTTGGTATTTATCTGAAAAAGCACAAGTTAAATGAATACAGCTTAAAAATAACACAATGTTTATCCCGACAAACATTGTGTTATTTTCAAGACTAGGATAATAAAAACAATATGCACAATCCCAGCAAAAATATCAGGTAACAGTAACATAACTTAATAATAATTTCTCAATCAACAATATATTATAACTATCACATAACATGCATTATATTGTATTTTATATACTTAAATGGTAAATTCTAACAGTTAAATTACTATTACTTGATATTTTCTGTGATATAACTATCAAAACAGTAGAAAAATGATAATATTAAATACTACTTTATATTACATAATTTTAATGTAAAGATGATATTCATTATTATATGTAACAATATTTCATCAATTATTTTCTAGGAGTTACTTTATAAGGAAATGTTGACAAATACATTAAACAATACACACGTAGCAAATATCATTTTCAAAATTTCTATTATTTTTTCTTGTTTTTTAAAGAAGAAATCGACTATCATTACATGTAATGTTTTTAATATTATGATACATTACTGCATGTACTTGTATTTGATAGATGTGTTTTATGTTGTACCTTTATATATGTACAGTACCAGTCAAAAGTGAGATCATTAATAAAAATATTTACCAAGGCTGTTTTCCAATATTCACTGCCAGTACTGAAAATCTATAACATACGTATCATAAACTGGAAATTTGCAATATTATTAGTGAATATTGGAACATAGCTCAAGAATAATTATCTAGATAATTGTTCTTGATTAACATTTTTATAAGTGATTTCAAATTTTTGACCAGTTCTGTATAGAAATGTATAAATTATAAAACATACCATATTCATGCATTACTGTCACTGGATATATGTCAAATTCAGGGGTTGGCTTTGATAAACTCATGATAAGTCTCGTAATCTTGTCATTATTTAAATTCTTGGGTGGCCATTTACATGATACTTTATCCTCACAAATCCATGACGTGGGTACTACTTCTACAGACTCTTCTCCTCCTCTAAATCTTACCACGGCATACTTATAAAATAAAATGTAACGTCATCAGGACTTTATACATTTCAAAATTAGATTTTAGCAGACAAAAATATAAAACTACATTTTAAACTATTCATATTTGTACAATATAAGATAAAAGTAACTTTCTTATTTTATTATAAATAAGGTTAAAATATATGTTACCTCGAAAAAAAAGAAAGTGGTAGTATTATACCTCGAAAAAACCTAAGTAACAAGTGGTAGACGTAATCTTTGTATCTCGAAAAATCTCGAAAAAATCTAAGCACTAGTATTTTTATTTCCAAAAAATTATAACCGAAGTGATACACATCACAAAATTATGTTACCTTATCAAAAAAGAGTCGCGCTTTAAGTGATTTATTACAATTACAAAAAAGAAATGATATCTCTGTAAATTACAGCGCCAATTACAGAGAGAACATATATATTGCCTCAAAAAATAATTGTTGCACTACTTTGAAAAATCTTTACATTGTGTTAATTAGAAAAAGAATGTATGATAACAATTTTATAAGATTAAAAAATTTTATTTAAATTTAACAAGGGAATACAAGATATTTAAATACAAAGTTTACATGTGTATTTTTTAGTGGTCACAAAGAATTACAGAGGTAACAGTACAAAATAAAAATATTTTATTAAAATATTTAATCCAACGAGAGAATACAAGGTATTTAAATACAAAGTTTATATATGTTTTTTTCAATAGAATAAAAGATTTAATCACAAAGAATTACAGAGGTAACAGTACAAAATAAAAATATTTTATTAAAATACATAAATTTTTCTTGTAAAAAAACTTGGCGCTGCTAGACCTCGAAATTGTAAATAAATAAGGACAATAAATAAAAATAATTCAGAGAAGAATGCGACAGAAGTAAAGTAAATGATTATCAGCGTGGTGTGTATGTGCGAGCGAGTGATATGGGTGTGTGTGACGACGGCGAATAATACGGCTTGTAATTAAGTACGGGATAAGTTTATTTATTTATTTACAATTTCGAGGTCTAGCAGCGCCAAGTTTTTTTACAAGAAAAATTTATGTATTTTAATAAAATATTTTTATTTTGTACTGTTACCTCTGTAATTCTTTGTGATTAAATCTTTTATTCTATTGAAAAAAACATATATAAACTTTGTATTTAAATACCTTGTATTCTCTCGTTGGATTAAATATTTTAATAAAATATTTTTATTTTGTACTGTTACCTCTGTAATTCTTTGTGACCACTAAAAAATACACATGTAAACTTTGTATTTAAATATCTTGTATTCCCTTGTTAAATTTAAATAAAATTTTTTAATCTTATAAAATTGTTATCATACATTCTTTTTCTAATTAACACAATGTAAAGATTTTTCAAAGTAGTGCAACAATTATTTTTTGAGGCAATATATATGTTCTCTCTGTAATTGGCGCTGTAATTTACAGAGATATCATTTCTTTTTTGTAATTGTAATAAATCACTTAAAGCGCGACTCTTTTTTGATAAGGTAACATAATTTTGTGATGTGTATCACTTCGGTTATAATTTTTTGGAAATAAAAATACTAGTGCTTAGATTTTTTCGAGATTTTTCGAGATACAAAGATTACGTCTACCACTTGTTACTTAGGTTTTTTCGAGGTATAATACTACCACTTTCTTTTTTTTTCGAGGTAACAACATATACACTACTATGCGTGTACTTGGCGCCTTTTTTTACCTTTTTTTAAGAAAGGTAATTTTGTACGGATATCACGCCTTTTTGTAGTATTACGCATTTTATAAACAGCATGTACAGGGTAAAGCTATTTGGAGGTATAATACTACCACTTTGTTTTTTTCGAGGTAAAAACTTAATACATATACACTACTATGCGTGTACTTGGCGCCTTTTTTTACCTTTTTTTTTTAAAAGGTAATTTTGTACAGATATCACGCCTTTTTGTAGTGTTACGCATCTTAATCTGAAGTTTTTAATAATATCTTACAAACAGTATGTACAGATTGTAAAGCTCTATAAGCCGTATATATTTTGCGATACAAGACATAATCGTAATCTAGCTTGAATAATGCTAATAATATAAACACATTAAGTACCACTTGGATTTTATTAATTTAAAATTAATAATACTACTACTTAGTTTTTCCGAGGTAATCATGCGTGTACTTGGCGCCTTTTTTTACCTTTTTGAAAAATAAAATTTACCTCTTTTTCTTACCTTTGTTTTCTTAATTTCGTTTAAATTTAAGACGTAGTATCATCCTTGATATCTATGTTTCTTTACATAAACTCGATTTTTACGCACAAATCTTTGTTAATACAACGATTTAACTTTATAACTTATCTTCTAATATAACTTATCTTCTAATATAAGAAATCAATAGTATTTGTAGCTTTTTAATGAACCGTAATCTTCAACACGTGGCTTCTCTCCAACACGTTGCTTCTCTCGGAAATTTTGCTCTTATAATATTCCGCTACGTGCCCTACGAGCGGAGATATTGCGACGCAAAGTCCAAATGTGAAAATTTTTTTATTAAGATACGTCGTCTACTCATCACTCATGCCATGCTATCATTTCATTGGCTGGAATCGTGTCCTTTTCACTTTTTCGACACTGGCGGTGCTGCTAGAATCGCCAGTTTCGATGTATACGTGTGTGTGTACTGCGCGCAGTGCAGACAGTGCGTTTAGCGCGCTGTCACCAGCTGTCACAGTCACATACATAACCTATAACACGGTAGTGTCCCGCGTCAAGTTCGCGCTATAGTTTTTTGTCGTCGGCAACCTGGGACACGTAGACATCGAATTCAAAGTATTAATACACCTAGACACCGAAAACTACGGAGCGCATTATCTGGACGTCATCATCGGCAACCTGGGACACGTAGACATCGAATTCAAGGTATTAATACACCTAGACACCGAAAACTACGGAACGCATTATCTGGACGTCATCATCGGCAACCTGGGACACGTAGACATCGAATTCAAGGTATTAACCTTTAGACCGCCGGCATTTGATGAGCTTTAATCCTCTTAGAAAGTCCTCAAATTGTTGTGCTTATATCTTACATATAACCGATACAAAGTTCCGATCACACGTAGAGACTATATTTAGATTTTCCGGCGGTCTAAAGGTTAATACACCTAGTCACCGAAAACTACGGAGCGCACTATCTGGACCTCGTTGTCGGCAACCTGGGACAAGTAGACATTGAATTCAAGGTATTAATACACCTAGATACCGAAAACTACGGAGCGCATTATCTGGACGTCGTCATCGGCAACCTGGGACACGTAGACACCGAAATTCAAAGTATTAATACACCTAGACACCGAAAACTACGAAGCGCACTATTTGGACCTCGTCATCGGCAACCTGGGACACGTAGACATCGAATTCAAAGTATTAATACACCTAGATACCGAAAACTACGGAGCGCACTATCTGGACCTCGTCATCAGCAACCTGGGATACGCAGACATCAAATTCAAAGTATTAATACACCTAGACGTCGAAAACTACGGAGCGCACTATCTGGACCTCGTCATCGGCAACCTGGGACACGTAGACATCGAATTCAAAGTATTAATACACCTAGACACCGAAAACTACGAAGCGCACTATCTGGACCTCGTTGTCGGCAATCTGGGACACGTAGACATCGAATTCAAAGTATTAATACACCTAGATACCGAAAACTACGGAGCGCATTATCTGGACGTCGTCATCGGCAACCTGGGACACGTAGACATCGAATTCAAAGTATTAATACACCTAGACACCGAAAACTACGGAGCGCACTATCTGGACCTCGTCGTCGACAACCTGAGACACGTAGCATCGAATTCAAAGTATTAATACACCTAGACACCGAAAACTACGGAGCGCACTATCTGGACCTCGTCGTCGGTAACCTGTATATCGACTCGATGGATTTATTCGCTGGGTTGATAATAATAATAATATATATAATAATATTATGATAATATTATTTATTATCAAGATTATTTGATCAAGAGACACGGTACCTAATTTACTTAAATATAAAAATCTTCCTCCTGACCGATAAGTCTATCGACCTATAATAATTTACCTACTAGAATAATAATGCGCGCACAATATCGAAACTGGCGATACTAGCACCGCCACCGCCAGTGGCGAAAAAGTGAAAGTGACGTTTTCTCTGATCACGTGATCTCTGATCACGTGATATATATACAATCGGCGTTAGGAGGAGAAGTATCTTAATATAAAATTTTCACATTTCGACTTTTGCTCGCAATATCTCCGCTCGTAGGGCACGTAGCGGAAAAATGAAAAGAACGGACCCCCCCCCCCAAATCGACCCCAAGCTATCGATCAAGCCTATTTAGAACTTGATCCGTTCACTCGTTATCGAGATCTCAACATCTCGAGTACTTGCAAATCGTCGCGTCGCGTAAAAGAGTCACGGTTGGTCTCGCTCCGCGTGTACTTGGCGCGAGACACTACCGTGTCTCTTGATAAGTAATAAAGAAGTTTAAAAGTTAACTATAGGAAATTCATAAAATGCGTTGTACATAAAAAAATTAGAATAAAATAAAAATAAAAATGCAAAATCTTCAAAAATGTTAATCAATCATAGGAATACATAAAATTCCATCTATAAGAGGAATGGCCACACATTTTGCCTTGACATGCGATAATTTCCAATAGTCACGCTGTTCCTCTTTCTCTTTAACTTTATATATGCCAATAGAAGATGATGGCAAGGGATAATCATAAAAGTCTTCTAACTGTTTGAATTTCTTTCCAATCAAGATCACACCATCCACGGTATCAATAATATTTGATAACATCACAACTTCTCCAAACACAGTAAGAAAACATTTGTTCGGTTTATTACAACTTAAGGTCATTCCCTTCCATATTACTTCTGTGTACTGGTTACCCTCAAACATTTCTGGCCATATTTCATGATGGTTCCTTAGGATAGGTCGATTTGAATTGGGTAAAATATCTTCAGTCAATATACCTCCTGTCTCTGAGCCACGTTTGGCTAGTTGCTCAAGTGGTTTGTAGTTTGACTTAAGAGTTTTTTTTATAACCCCTAGATAATTTTCGTAGGAGAAAGCACTAAACCCTTATGGAAAAATACACTCAACGTCTTAAAGTTGGGTGTGATTTCGGACCGCCAATGAAGGTTAACCATCATTTCAACATCTTTGATTGGTTAATCTTCAATTGGCGGTCCGAATTCACACCCAACTTTAAGACGTTGAGTGTATTTTTCCATAAGGGAACGATTCTAAAGAACCGTGGCTTTTACATTCTTCGGCAAGATGAGCTGTGGAATGTACATTGTACACAAGAAAAATACGACCCAGAGTGCAAGCTGCATGATTTATAAACTGTTTCAGTAAATAATCAGCAACATGATTTAAATTATTACAAAAGATTGAACTTGACAAAATGTATATAGCACAATGAAGTAATAGGAATGTATGATAAATATTCTCGGGAAGATCTTGAAAAACTTTGATACCATCATACAATAAACATCGTCTATATTCTGTGGCTTTCCATTTTGTCCTACTTTCACGATTTCCCAGGCTTCTAGGTTTACGATTAAACTCTTTAGGGAAATATTGTGAAATTTCATTTAAGTCATTGTTAATTTTTGTTACAGTGTCTCTTGAGAGTTGGCAATGGGTCCGTTTCTCAATAAGAAAGGACAAAAATCGCTTAAAGACTCCTAAATGTATAAGGTGCATAGGATCCAATCGAAATTGCGACACCATTCCTGTATTTATTATTTCTAAAGGAGAATTACCCATATGATGAAGTGGATTCTCTTTCCCTCGGAAACTTTCATCCGTTCGCAGTTCACAGTCCAGATTTTCAAATATCATTCTATTGTGAAACCACTCGCCTTTTACTATGCATTTCTCACATGCAAAGTGAGAATTATGTGGCACGCACTGCTTTACAAAGCTACGAGCAGGTGCATCCAGAATATAGTTTCTAATACAAAATGGAAATACTGTGCCATTGCGTTTTAAACCATTCTCTGTAAGCTCTCTAACTTCAATAATATATTTATGAAGATAAGCTTCTAAATCACTTGGTTTTGCTGTACCATAAAAAACACCAATGATAAATGGATGCTTTTCATGCACAAATCTTCCGAGTATTGGCCAAAACTGTTTCTTAGAATCCTTATAAAGGGGTATTCCATCTATATTGACATCCATAATAATCTGGTCATTATCAGCCAGATATTGGTCATTTAGTCTCTGTTCAATATTAGGTTTTATACCTTTGTACCACATAAGCCCTGTTCCAATAACTTGTAAGGAAACCGTACGGGAAGTTTTGAGAAGTGTCTTGTACGAATTTGGAAGAAAAGGAAAAATAGGCTTCAATATTTTCAAGATACCATCTACTTTTTTTTGGAAACATTATAAGTCCCCATTTCTTAAGTTCTGTCAAAATATATAACTCGGTTTCTTCTTTATTTTGAAAAGCAGGAGTTGTGATGTTATTTTCTAATTCATTGCAATTAATATTTGTATGACTGCTATTCCTATCAGGACTGTCATCTCTATCAGGACTGCAAACATGTTCTATTTCTATATTAGCAGTAGTCACATCATCATTGACATTTATAAAACATTGTTCTGGAAGGGTAGCAATGCTATTATTGGAAGAATGACTACATTCAAGTTCCTGATCTATACAGAGTTGGAGGTTCTCATGCACAATATTTTCTGTTTTTGAACGGATAAAAGCCTGATAAATGCGATTTTCTGCTTTGATCTTATATTTTCGAAGAACTTTTTTCTTGCAAAGATTCAGCGGCTAGAAAATTTAAGATATTAATATGTTAATCATTGAACACAAGATTCATAAGAATATTGAATATCTAAGATACGTATATATGTTGTATTATAAACAGTCTTGTACAAATAAGAGATTTATCAAAGAATTGATTGGTCTATTAACTTGCTAGCATAAAATAAAACTTTACTGTGACGTAAGAATGCTCAGGCATAATAATTATTAATTCTTAATAATTATTATATTTATGTAACAATATAATAAGTTTTCTAACCTTGAAAACGTCATTTTTCTATAATCAAAAACACTTTTTTCACAATTTTATAATATTATAAAAATATTAATTGAGTGAATATACATTTCTTAAGAAACTAAGAGCCTTAATTTAATCTAAACATTTATCATAAGTGATTTAATACTGCTTTCAAGAAATAAACTCACCGGTTTCATGATAATATCCACTCGAATCTACTGCAATCACGATGATGCAGTTCTTTTCTTCACTTCGAATCCCAGCGAGAAATGACCCATCGAATCGACATCAAATTGACGTCGAAAACGTATATCGAAAAGTAATTGAAATATTCATCGATCTCGATGGAAATGTGGTATCACTTTCGATGACTTTTCAATTCAGAATAAATCGATTTCGACTCGATATTGATTACTATTTCCTCACTGCAACTATTATTAGAAACCATAAAACATGATCTTTTTCTTGTATTATGCATTAAAATAAATAAATATATTCACATTCCACTACTTATGTGTTTAATAGCGTATATCGAAAATATATCAAAAATTATCTATTTATTTCTCCCCAATATCTTTATTAGAAGAGCACAAAACTTACAATAGAAATAATTTTTACAATTAATTTATTTATCTAGGTAGAATTGCACATATATGCACATTTATTATTACAAAAATATATTACTTAAGTCTAGATAGAGTTGCATATATATGTATTTATTATCAAAAACATATATTATTTAAGTCGCTAGATAGAGTTGTACCATATGTATTTATAACTGCAAATATATATTATTTAAGTCTAGATAGAGAATATATATTGCACATATTGTATATTTATTATCACAAAAAAAAACAGATTTGACAGATTGACTTAGTGCAATTAACATAGATTGATTCAGTGTAATTAAGATTTAGGAAAGTTTGTCATTGAATGAAGTTTGTCATTAATGCATTTTTTTTAACAAAGTCAATTCGTTTAAATTAAAAATAAATGATTAAAAGTAAAAGTAAATGGTTATTTTATATCCCAAGTAAATTGCGCCATAACTTGTTCCTAATATACTGATCATATGTACGTCAAAATATAAATAGTCTTGTATGCAAAATGTAAAAAAAGACATAAATTGTAAACAAATTAATATTAGAATTAGTAGAACAGATGTGTATTTAATTTTCTCTCTTTTATGAGTCTATATTTTTGAAATGTTTGACTTTGAGAATAAAATGTCTGTACAAAATCAACATCTCTAACAATAAGTTAAATAACTGTTGAAATAGATATAATATAAACACTTGCTATGTTAAATGTCATAAATAGCATATAATAATTACTGACCCATACAGCACAAAATGTTTTTTAAATATTTTTAAAATATTTTTTAGGAAGATTAAAATAATTTAAAATAATTTACAAAAATATTTTTAGAATGTTTCTATGTCCGTCAGATCATGTCAGAAAAATATTTTCAAAAATATTTTTAAAAGATTGCAAATAAATATATTCAATAATATTTGTAAAATCTTTTAGAAATATTGTTTTAAAAAATAAAATATGTTTATAATCATTTTAAAAATGCTTTAAAAATGACATAAATATAAGTCATTTAAAGGTATGTATATGCCGTTATGCTTTTGTGAATTAAGAATTTTAGAAAAACAAAAAAAATACATTTATTATGTATATGTCGTGTGTGCATACAGCCGCGCGGTCACCCATCCGAGTCAATACCGCACCTAACGTCGCTTGACATCGATGGTCGAACGGACTAGTGTGTGTGGTGATCCTTTGATTCTGACGCTTTCTTGTTGCTTATACTCCTATATAACATATCTTTATAGTGTTCAAAAATCGTGTAATAATAATAAACGGTAAATATTAAAAATAATAACGCAATTACAATTAATGTAATAATTATTTATTAATATGAAATTCGTATATTTAACATAATATAATATTAATATAATAACGTTAACAACATGCATGATAAAGCCGTATTCCACAAACGTTTTACACATTTGTACGGACCAAGCGAAACGCGTTTGTACGTCCATACGTATCGCTCGTGTCGCTCGGCTCGCCAAGCGCACCGCACTTCTTATAGTACCCAACCGGCCGGCCGAGCGGTCGGCGACGCACGGTCTTACGCACGGCCGCTTACGGGCGCCGGTGACGAAATATCGAGACCATCGGGACTTGACCGCTGAGAGCGACGACGACGCAAATTCGATTACCGTACGGGATAACCGGCAGCCGATCTCGGGGGTTAACGATACGCCATGTTGACGCAAAGCGAGACGAATGACACCATAATTTGGGGTACTTGTAATCGAGAGGCACAAACGCGGTCGTTACCTTCGGCTCTAGCGAAAAGTCCCCTCGCGGCGTGTTGCTTTCGCGCGGTTGTTACCTCCGGCGACGCTCGAGCAAAACGCTAAGTCCCTCGCGGCGTGTTGCTTTCGCGCGGTTGTTACCTCCGGCGCTGAGCGAAAATTTTCTAAGTTGACCCAATACATGCCCAGTACTGAGCCGACTTTTGGCCATAGAGCAATATCATTTCTGGCCTTATACACGGTCAGTACTGAGACGAGACTGGCCTCGGAACAGAATATGGTTGGATGGGGGTACTGGTCACCGAGACTGGCACAATACTGATCTAGCGGTTTATCCGCACTGGGGCAGTACCACCCATTAAGTCTTGGCAGCCAATATTGTGCCACTTCTGGGCCATGCAGACAACTCTGGCAGAAGTCCGACATTCGCACATGGGTTGCTAAATTATAGCTCTTGCTGTAAAAAAATGTTATAGTTTAATCCGACAAAACTTGGACGCTGTACCGATTCGTTCCAGCGAAAGCCACACGCTGCGAGAGAACTTAGAAAATTTTTGCTCGGGCGGCACCGGAAGTTACGACCGCGACGCAAAAGCAACACGCCGCGAAGGAACTTGGAAAACTTTTGCTTGGACGACGCCGGTGGTAACGACCGAGGCGCGAAAGCAATACGCAGCGAGAAGACTTAAAAAATTTAAAATAATATTTTTTAAATATTTTGAAACAAGATTATAAAACAATATATATGTAGATTTTAATTAATATTTTAAAAATATATATCAAATATTTAAGAAAATATTATCTGGATGGTAAATAAAAACATTTTAAAAAATATTTCTAAAAGATTCTTAAAATATTTCAACAAACGTTATCACAAAATATTTTAAAACCGTTTTAAAATATTTCCAAAACCATTTTAAAATGTTTTTTGCAATATTTTTATAGAAATATTTAGACATTTTTTTTGAAAATATTTTGTGCTGTATGGGGATATACCCTTATGGAAAAATGCACTCAACTTTTGGTGTTAAAAAAAAACTGTTAAGGACGTTCACCGGCAAAATCGTTTTCTTAGAAATTTTCTTAAACTTTCAGTATATGTTTAATTAATCGTGTTTTATACGTAGGCGTTTTATTCAATGCCCCTTGCGGCACTAAAATTTGAGATATTCAGCTTCAAAGTTCCGATTTTTAACACGTAATCCCTATATTGAGCTCTCTCGACACGGACATTTTTATGAATAACAAGTACAGTTTTCTTAGAATTTTTTTTAAAAACTAGTATAAAATGCCTCATATTATTAGTAACGTGTGACATTAAAGTTCGATATAGCAAGCGGTATTTATTTTTGAGAAATAGTCGTCTAAAGAACACTATCGGACATAATTTTCGTCTGCTCGGAGGCAGGGAGAGGGAAACTTGGCAACGTTGCTACCGCTGCGACATATAGGTTAAGTAGAAAACGTCAAGATCTTATGGGCAACGTTATTTAAATCAAGCGTAATCTTCCTACCTTCGTACCTATTCTTTGACGATTTTCTAACCTATGAAACGTGGCACGAAATAAACATGCACCTGCCTCGAGAGCCAGATCGAGTAAAGCTGCGCGGCTAGACGAGTTTCAGACTTTTGCGGAAGTAGTTGTCAACCCGTGCGTATGCGAACCAATGCGAACACACTTGGGGGGGAAGGGGGGGGGGGTAACTCTGAGTTGAGCACAACTGCCACCGGAGAACGTCCTTAAAAAAACACCATAGAAAAACTCTTAAAGTTGGGAGTGATTTCGGACCGCCAATTGAAGGTTAACCATCATTTGAAGGTTAATCTTTAATTGGCGGTTATACCCAATTTTAAGGGTTTTTCTTTGGATGATGGTTAACCTTGAAGTGATAGTTAACCTTTAATTAATGGTTAATCCTTAAAAATGACGGTATAAACCCTAAAAATATGAATCCTCAAATGAAAGTAACAAATATGGCGTCCCAATGAAAATCTCTTAAGGGCTCCGCTCGCTGAACCGGACTCCTCGCCTCGACTCTCCCTCTCAGACGCTAGCTGCCGCAGCTCTCCCCAGCTCTCCCTTTCCTGGCAGTGAGCTCTCCCTGGTGATCCGACTCTCGCTCGGTTGGTCTCCAGAACACGTGCCGCAACGATCAATCCGTTAAGAAAGAGGTAAACAGACTCGACACGTTCGAAGAAACGCAAGCAAGTGCGGCCATGACACCTAACGAGTGAGGAAAGAGGTGGGGCCGGCAGGGGCTCTTTGAGAGTGGCAACTCGCGCATCGCGCCATCTAATGTGAAACGATCGGGCGTTGTAAAACGCGAAAAGAATTCGAGCGCAATATCTGAACAAATTATTTAATTTTTAATAAGTCCAATTATTAATATTTATTTTCATAATTGAACTTATTTTTTATTTTGATAAATGTAAATACCTTATTGTATTAATATTTAATATTAATAATTTAATTAGTTGCTTAATTTAACTTCTTGTTTAATAAATGAGCGGATGTAGTACTGAAAATGTACCTGTTATATAATATTTTAATTTTCAAAATTGTTAAATTACAAACAGGAATTTTGTTGTGACTTTTACAGTTATAAAGTAACTAGAAATGGAAGCCTAAAAAAATTAATATTGTAACGCAATTATTATAATGCTCAAATCATAAAATATTTACATTATCCATGTCTGCCAATACAATATAATTTTTTATTCATATTGTATTTTATATAATGGCAAGTTATTATATATTTGACAGGCAAATCAAAATAGCTTCGAATCGATATCGAAATGATGAAATATCGATGTCTTAACAAAAAATACATAATTTGCCTGTTTACAGTCTGGCGCGATGAATGTATGTCACAAATAATCTCTTCTTTTAAAAAATGTCATAAAGCACAAACATCGAAATAAGCTCCAAATTTCGAGCATTATTTCGATATGGATGTAATATCGATGATTTCGACGTCAATTTGACGTCGATTCGATAGGTCATTTCTCGCTGGGATGTTCTGTCCTCAGAATATTTAATTCAAATTGCAATGCCCAACGTCTATAACATATAACCTCGTGATAAATATTTACATGTGACTATGGAGTCTGTATAAGGAGACCGATCTCCATACTTGAAAAGTGAAACCGAAATTTGAAACTCTATCAGTACCAAATATGACCACGTGCAGCGCTAGTAACGTTGATCTACCGGAAATATATTTTACACTCTTGATGAAGTTATAGTCCGAGATCCAAGTTTTTATGCCGTATGTCATTATAAATTACATGTTTTTTAAATAGCAGAATAAAAATTTGGAGCACTCCAGAACTAGCTCATGACTTACATGTCAGGAATCGGGAAAAACGCAACATAATCTAAAATATATATCTCGCAGAAACCAACGTGAGAAAATATAACGCGTTATTACTACGTAAGGATATAAAATACATGTAAAAAATTGAGGTGAGTACTCAAAATGCAAAATTATAGATTTATAAGTTATGCAAGGAAAAGTTATTTTGTTGTGAATCCTCATATATCAATTATTATTAATTAAATATTTATATAAGAAATTAAATGCCAATATTAGTGGCTGTACAGGTTATGATCTCGCGTAACGTTTAAAAATATTTTAATTAATATGATTTATTTTATCAAATATTGTATTTTTTTACCCTTTTAAAATTGTTAATGGTTGGCTATTTTCTTACAGAACTACATTGAACTACAATTCTTCCGGAAAAAAAGGAATTATTGAAAATGGAAGGTGATAATATGTATGAAAATGTGGACTATGATAAGGGAAAAGGATTAAAATTCTCTGAATTGAAACAGAATATACAATCGCTTAAAAAACCACCTAATTGGGGAATATGTGTTTACGATACAGGGCTAATTATTATACAAATACGGGAAGATCTGACGGACGGATTTAAAATAATTATCAATGATAATATGGAAATTAAGTTTCTTCATCGTAATGAGTTTCTATCATGGATGACTTTAAAAAAAATTTGTTCTATACAACATCTTTCGAAAATCATTGATATATTGAACCAACTTCCATTTGAAATACTGCGTTCATCAGAAAATTGTAAAACTTATAACTTTTGGGAGTTATCGCATTGAAAATTTATTAGAAATACTAACTCTACAGTTACTAAAATAGTAACTTTATAAAACAATTGTACATATTTATTACAAAGAAAAATAACTGACATATAATACATAGACATCATCGCTATATATACATCATAGCTATATTATTGTATCAAAGCTATATTATTAACTATCATTACTTATAACTTATAAGTTATACAATCCAGCAATTGTGTTTTGTGTATTTATATATTTTCGTATATCCTAAATAATGATTTATATCTGACTGTATTATTTTTTGTCTGTATGCGATTTAGGTTTAAAAAATCATATACAAGTGTATTATTAAAATAAATTTTATTAAATTTATAAATACAAGATACCCGCTTACAATTTCGAGTCTTTTCTTGCCTTTTTGGTCTTTTCTTTGAGCTTTGCTGCTGTGTTAAAATTATGAGCTTTACTCATAAAGTTAGCTCGCATTATTAAATAAAAATTAATGAGTCGCTTGGTTAATTCTTTATTATGCATATCACATCCAACGAGTGGCAATTTCACCTCTTGCAAAGCGTAACACACATGAAAAAAAGTATCAGCCTGGAAGCATTCGTCACGAACGGTAGTCAAAATTATTTCTTCTATTTCTGTTAACAAATTTCGCAAGTATTGCGATGGATACTTCAAAGATCTAAGCGACAGCAGTTTAATCATTTGGTTTGCCTCAATATCTGCGTCGTGAAGTGATTGCAAGCTGTTCAAACAGTCTTTGCAGGATGTCCATTTTTGACTTTTATGCACAATATACCCTGCCATATATGCTGTTATATATTGCGCTGAATTCTTTTCTTGCAATTCTTGTGCATCTGAAGTTTTGGCTATGGAGCAATTATTGATCTCACTGTTTTCAATAATGCTATCTAATATACTTAAAAATTCCTTTTTGCCGGTTGTTCCTTTAGAAATATTATCTACGGTTAGTAACGCCGATAACATTTCCCCACCGCTGACATTGCTGCCTTTGCAAGGTTTTATTAAAGAATATGTAGACATGAGTCGAAACATATGGCCGAAAAGAATTGCATCTGGATGATCGTTTGATCCGCAAACTCCTCTAGCTAGACCGAAAAAACGCTAAAACATATATTACTCATTATTAAATAAAATACATTTTTATAAAAATAAAAAATATATTAAGTGTTTTTTATTTAAACGTATTCTGATCGATCCAGAGTTAATCGTTTAATCTGTCGTAGGTTACTAGATACAGGATTAGAAGCTAGATTTTTAATTATACTCGCAAGAGAAACGTATGCGCAGTTATACGGATAGCTATAAAATCAACTTGCAACTTTTCTGTAGGTATTTGCGCATACGTTTCTCTTGCGAATACATTCAAGAATTAAACTCCAACCTATTTCAGCTTGGACATGTTGCTAGGGAGATACGATTAATTTTAACTCTATCAAAATCTGTTTAATCGAAAACGCTAAAAGCTTAATTATAATTAAAAGTCTTTTATACTCACTTCCAGCGCATCTTGGCTTAATCGAGCAGTCAATAAATATTCATAATTACATTCGTCGTAGTATAAAAACTCTACGATTTCAAGTGTCGCTCTTAATGTGATCTTTAATCCCAGCGATGTATTGTGCGTTAGATAAATGTAATCTAGTTTTTTCGTTTCCGTTTCCCATTCGTTTAAAAATTGAATAAATTGTTGTATATGCTGTAAGATAAGATTTTTAAAATATTTGACGCGATGCGTGATGCGGTCAATGGAAACTTAGTTTTAATTATTTATTTGATGACATTACCTCATAATTTTTAGAATTTAATTTTAAAGCTTCTCCCGATGTTCGCGATGTCATAATTGAAATCAAGGTGTCTACTCGATTAATAAACTTCACTGTAGATTCACAATTAGCTAAATCCGGGTGTTTAGATTGTAATAATGTCATCGCAGCTGCTAAACGTTGTGAAAAAAACTGGCAAAAAAAAATTTTAAACATAAATTTTATACTGTAGGCTGTAAACAATTTTTGAGTTCAAAATAAACTATCACAAAAAATACCTGAAATGCCAAACCTACGTTCATTTTTTGATAATATTTTGGGTTTATATGAGCAGCTGACAATTTATAAGATATCTTCAGCGCAAAAGAGTCGGTATGCTCTAGTTCTAGCAAAGCCTTCCAACACTTTTTTTGTACAATACCATCAGGTGTCTGTAAATAACATCAATAATATCAAACATTGATAGAGAAATATCCAAGATAAACAGAAACATAAAATGCAGCATATTATTCATACATTGTGATGTAATTAAAGCAGCATAAAATAAAACATACTTATTTATAATTTTAAGCTGACTTTAATTTCATACAAAATGCATAAATTAGCATGCACTAATATATTTGTCAGCATATTGTTGCAATTTTTACAGCATATTGTCGCAATTTTGACAGCATCAGAAGATTCTTTTACTTGCTACTAACACACATATCATATATGAGGACGCATCTTTCAGTATTGATGCATTTTCAATTTAAAATTTTCATCATTATGCAGGCAGTATGCTGACACATGTCTATCTGAGATAGTTACACAAAATTTTAATAAATTAAAAAGTTTTATTGTACCCATATTTCCTCGTGCTTAACTACCCAATTTCGAAAATTTTTTATAAGATGTGGGAAATCTGAGCAAAACCATAATCGTCGTTCCGAATCGCAAGGATGTACGCAGCTAATATTTTCTTCACTAATCCCAAAATTAGTCCACATCGCTCGATTCCATTGAGCACCATCGGTTGTTATCACATCGCAAAAAAATCCAGCGTTCTCCAAATATGTAATGCACTCCAATATTAAGCTAGTCAGCACATTGCTTCGTGCACATCCTTTGCTCAAAAAACAAGCGAGTGCTTGTACCCATTTACCTCGAAAAGGTTGGAACATGAAGACCAAAGCATGATCTCCAGGTTCATTTTTCTGAGCTTCATCAGTGTATTCACCTAGATCGACGAATCCTTGAAATTGACATGTATCGCGGTTGAAACGAAAACCTTCTGTCAATTTCATTTCATCGATAAGTAACGATCCTAGAAAATAATAGTTCAAAAATTTAACATACAATGTGTTTTATGTGACTATAAAATAGCTAAATTATATATATATAATTATAATAATAAAATATTCTACATAACAAATAAAAAAATACCCCTTCTTTCAACAATGGACAACTGATTTGATTTTTCTTTAAGACATTGAAATGTCGCATCGTTAAATCCATATGCGCTATCTGTTTTTCGTATGTATTTATGAAGCGTGTCGACGTGAGGCAAAGCAAGAATATTACGCGAGCGGAGATGTTCGTATAATTTGCGATTTTTTATTCGCATTAATAAGCACTCGTAAATCCATTGTTTAGTATATCGCACACCTTTTTTTGGACACGCTGCAGCTTTGAAACATGCTCGCACGTTTTCCTGTTGTTCCGGCGGTAGCGTTTCAATTTTTTCATTTAACAGTTTTTCCTGCGTGACTGCACATTTTACACGTAATTTTCTAATTTCGTTTTTCAATTTTTCAATCTGAAATAATTAACAAATATTATAATGTTTGAACAACTTTGAAATGTACAGAAATTGGTAGAAGATTTAACTTAAGATTTTACCTTAGATTGCATTCTTCTTCTTCGTTGTCTTTCCACTCTTACTATTTTCTGCTTGCGTCGATGTTTCTCTAGATATTTTATTGGCAACGTCTTTTCACGTATCTTGTTCAAACAATTTTTACGTTTTATCACACGGCAATAAACGCACCAGTAGTGTCCGTATCGTACTTTTGTTTTATTTGAATCAACAAACCCTAAACATTGCTTTGAGTACCTACATAAAAAATAAATAGAAAAAGTTAAAAAAATAGAGATTTATTCAATTTTAAAATTAAAGAAAATCTAAGAAAATATTTACTCTTGTGTAGCAATTCTTCCATTGCACAATAATAATGGTTCCAGTATTTTTATATTTTTTAAAAGTGTCTCCGTAGAATTCACGGCAGTTATTTCTGGCACATTTATTTGTTCATTATTAATATAAACCTAATTAATATAAAAACATATATTTAAAAAACTTTGTAAATAGTTAATGTAACTAATTATAATGTAATTATATAAATGTATTACTTTAATGGAATTTGAATTTGATTCCAAAACCATACGCTTTACAAAATATCCATTTAGCTTCCATATCCCGATTATAACATTATTGCCACATATCATATATGTCCATTTATCTGGCAATATTATATTTGCAATTTCTTCAACAATGTTCCATGTATCATGTATTACTGTGCATGGATTGGAATCAGTTGCTGTTGAAGTTCCAGATTCTGTATTAGCATCATCAATAAGATTAGATGATGTCGATTCCAATTGAGCATGAGTATCCAGAGTTATTGCAGTCTTTTCATGAGTCTCCTGTAAAAAATAAATTATAATTGCCTATATATTACCTTGATATACTAATAATCGTTATATACATACATACCTGATTATACGAATATGACGTTGAAGGTTCTGTACTGTAATCATAAAGATTTGATGATGTTGAATCCAATTGAGCATAATTATCCAGAGTTGTTACAGCCTTTTCATGAGTCTCCTGTAAAAAATAAATTATAATTGCCTATATTACCTTGATACACTAATAATCGTTACATACATACATACCTGATTATACGAATATGACGTTGAAGCTTCTGCACTGGAATCATAAAGATTTGATGATGTTGAATCCAATAGGTGAGCGTGATTATCTAGAGTTACAGCTTTTTCATTAGTCTCCTGTAAACAAAAGTAATTATATTTGTTTATAATACTTCTGTAACTTAAAAATAATATTATGTATATATCTCAAGATACCTGATCATACGAATGTGGAATTGCAGTTGATGACAAACGTATTTTCTGTTTGTTTGAGGTAAAGATTGATCCATCATGAAGAAGCAATTTGTCTAGGAATAAAATATCGCCATCAGCAAAATGCTTGTCGCAAATAACTTCTGTATCAGTGAATGGTCTAGATCGTTTGAGAGCTTTTTGCCATTCCTGTCGTCGACGTGGATTCTGAAACAAATAATGTATAACAATTATAATATATTATATTAATCTTTATAATATAATATATATTAATCTTTTTATTATTTTTAAAAATATAAAATACATACTTTTGGTATAAAAAAAAATCTATGTTGTGGCAAGCCATGCTTTGCTGCATATCTTTCGTAAGCTGCCGATCCTGACTTGCATCCTGGATATGAACAAGTTCTTCCCATTTTTTTCGTTATTCACTAGCTTGTTCGTTTGCTCGTTCGTTTCTATCCTTCGCTTCTTCGTCTTTGAGTATAACCAAGTATAACCAAGATTTTCGACTATCATTTCCGGTAGATCAAAGTAGCCAGCGCCACAAGTGAGCAAATTTAGAACTGATAGTGGTCATAGATTTTGGTTTCAGTTTCGAAGCTATAATCAAGCTTAGTTCGGTCTCCTTATACAGACTCCATACTTACATCAATGAGAATTTTTCCATCTGGACTACGCTTCTCTAATTTTCTCACGATACACGTTGGCTCAAAATGACGCTCACACACGTGTTGTGATGATTTCAATACTGCAATGCCGGGAATTGCAGGTTCCCATTTTTTACGTAATTTTTCGTCCTGAGGCACTTTAAAAACGGAACATTTTTCTGTATTGTCCTTAAATTTCTTCCAGCAATTCGGCACAATGCACGCTTTTGGCATTGTATTTACAATTTATATTAACAATTTTTACTGATACAAGTTTCAAAGATTTTCACTGATTTTTATTTTTGACGCACACACGATCACCATTGCACCATTTGAACCATTTGAACACGGTCGCGGTCGGTTCAGTTTCCCGTCCGTCCGATAGGTTCGCTGCAATACTGGGGTCTACGTGCCTCACTAACGGTGACACCCCCCACCACTTAAAAACACAGGAGTTTCCAGACCTGTATGTAAGACCGTGGATGCGCACCGTTCAGTTGCACACCGTTCAGTTACGCACAAATTATTGTCACGAAAAGATGTGTTCTGTTTACTTGCTTGTTTCATGTATTCGCATTATTAATTTTAACAGACGGAAGGAAATAAAAATAATAAATTAAAAAAATATATAATTATTGTTCTTATTGCGTGTTATACTGCTAAATGTTTAAGCTTATCGTAAAACTGTTAAAAGATGACACATTTGGAGGTTGTAATAACTGTCAAAGTGAAATACTTATATTTATTTAAACATGTAGCAGGAACATTATCATCATAAATTATACATATATCAAATTAAATACGTTGTATTTAGCACGTTTATTTTAGATATTTGGACATCGGTTGGACGTCATATTGTGAATAAAGAATATTACAATTTGTGGATAAAGTTTGTGGATGAGGATAAAGAATGTTATAATAGTAAATGAAATATAGTGTAAGTTGTACGAAAGTTGAAATAAGATTTAAAAAAGGATTAAAATATGGATACGGATAAATGGAAAAGATGATACAAAGAAAATGACGTTTATTCAATAGTGTAATTTTGACAATTTCTTGAGCGCTTGGCATTATTATTAAAATACTACAAAAGAGAATAAAAGTGTATTAGTTTAGCATAACTGTATACATTAGGACAAAGTGAAATCTCTACATGTTAATCGTACATAACAATTTAGAGTGGAAACTGTAATTTTCATAATAATAAGTATTTTAAAAAATTAAAAATAAAAAAATAAAACGATTTTTATGAGTCATAAATAACAAAAACACAAAAATTGGTCGGATAAGATGTAGTACGCATCGGTCGGATAAGATATAGCTACGACATTCATGTATGATCCCATACAGCACAAAATATTTTCAAAAAATATGTATAAATATTTCTATAAAAATATTGCAAGAAACATTTTAAAATGGTTTAAAAACGTTTTGTGGTAACATTTTTAAGAATATTTTAAGAATCTTTTAGAAATATTTTTTAAAATGTTTTTCTTTACCATCCAGATAATATTTTCTTAAATATTTGAAATATATTTTTAAAATATTAATTTAAATATATATATATATTGTTTTATTATCTTGTTCCAAAATATTTAAAAAATATTATTTTAAATTTTCTAAGTCCTTGCGGTGTGGCTTTCGCGCCGCGGTTGTTACCTCCGGCGCCGCCCGAGCAAAAATTTTCTAAGTTCTCTCGCGGTGTGTGGAGGGGGTAGCACATATGCTGGCCTGGCAGCACACGCAGCACGCAGCCTGGTTCATGGCTGCTGGCAACACTGGCAGCAGTGGCAAGCGTGGGGCGTGGCAGCAGTGTAGCATGTAGCACTGGCAGCCAGCTGGCAGCGCAGGCAGCGATCATTCGAGCAAAAGCATTCGATCTGGCTGTAGGAACGTGCGACTTTTTGTCTCTGGCTCTGTGCGCAGTCAGAGTCTCGGAATTCGAATTCTCGATCTCAACTGGTGCATTGGTCGTTATATTGAGTAAGGAGAACTATATAAGAATCGTATTAAGGCTAGATGTTATAGAAAACTCAAGTCGTAAAAAGACAGGTATACCGCTAAAAGAAGAGAAAGAAGAAAGAGACGAGTTTAGTGAAAGGTAAGATATTTAATTTATTCATTTTTAATTTTGGTTTTGCTTATTATTGGTTTTCTTCCTTTCGTTATCTTTGTTTTTTTGTGTCCTTACCGGATATTATTTCAATCTGTACGTTAGGTTAACCTTTAAGTACGCTCTCTAGGTTATAGATTAACCTTTAAGTACACGCGTTTTTATGTAATAATATAAGGCTTGTTTGTTTCAGCTGAACTTCTTGCCTCAGTTCACCTTTTCTTTTTTTTCTCTCTAACGTGAAAAGAAGACCATACCAAAAGAAGAAGAAAAAGACGAGTTTATAGTGAAAGGTAAGATATTCAATTTAATCGTTTAACAATTTCTGTTTTGCTTGTTTTTGCCTTTTTCCTTTTGTTACCTTTGTTTCTTTTTGTGTCCTTACCGGATGTCGTTTCAATCCATTCTAGGTTTAGTATTATTTTTCAACTATTATATATAGAATGCGCATGATTTTTGAAAAGTAAAAGAACGTCTCATATTGTTTCATTTTTTGCTAGCAACTATACAATTACGTTGTTACATTGAATATATAGTCTTATTATCTCGCTTCCTTTGTAATTTGTTTAGTTTTCTCTCAACAATGTTTAATAAACGAAAAAAGACTGTGGACGTTGTATAGTGAAAGGCACAAGCGTCGTATAATTAGTCAGCAACATTAAGTGACTTGAACGAAATTCATAGCCGAATTTTTAGTGAAGATAATCTTGTCGAATCTTCTACGAATGCTAATACATATTGTAATGGTGCTCAGGTCTGTGACAATAATGTACAGCTCATAGATCCTTCAAATTCTTCATCGCCAAATGACAATGTCGATTATGTTGATGATTTATTGGATATTTCTAATGTAACTTATACCTCAGATATTGAATTCAGTGAGAATGAGTTTGAATTGGACGTAGAAATTCGGGATGATGATGATAATAACGAATATGTTCGTAGTTGAAGATGAACAAGTTATTGTGGACGATGAAACAAGTAGTTTATTTGAATGTACTTCAGAACAGCGAAAAGAGAAATTACAACAAAAACTATGCATTTGGACTCAACAATTTAAAATACCATTAAATGCTGTATCCTCTTTGTTACGTATTCTGAATGAAATTCCAAATGTTACTTTGCCTATGGATGCTCGTACTTTATTCTGTACTCCACGATCTACTGATATTGTTGTTATGGGACATGGGCATTATTGTCATTTTGGGTTAACCATTGCAGTACAAAAAATTATTGAACAACGTCTTAAGATGCAGCCTTACACCTTTGATATTTTACATTTAACAATAAATATTGATGGAGCCCCTGTAGGAGAATCCACAAGTAAAAGTTTATGGCCTATTTTATGCTCTGACTCTATGTTAAACATTGTACATCCTATTGGAATTTATTGCGGAGTAGGAAAGCCTGAAAATTGTAATGAATATCTACAGTGTTTTGTCGAAGAAGCCGTGACATTAATTAACAACGGATTTTATTACAATATAAGACTTACGTTATTAGAATTGTTGCATTTGTATGTGATTCTCCAGCTAAGTCTTACATTCTGAATGTTAAGTATCACAGTGGTTATAATAGTTGCACTAAATGTAAAATCGAAGGTGAATGCATTGATGGCACAGTATGCTTTCCCGGATCAATTGGTCATTTAAGAACAGATGACGAATTCAAACAATTAGCTTACATAGATGATTACCAACGTGGAGAAACGGTACTAAATAAATTACCTTTTGTAGGTTTTAGTATCAAATGTTGTTTTAGACCCCATGCACTTAGTTTATCTGGGTGTGATGCGTACATTAATACGGCTGTGGTTATCAGGTCCTCTTGGTATTAGATTATCAGCAAATGAAATCGATCAAATTTCTAATAGGTTGCTGAATTTAAGAAAATACAAGCCTACAGAATTTGCTAGATGCCCTAGACATTTGAAAGAGTGGAGGAAATGGAAAGCCACAGGAATTCAGACAATTTTTATTGTATTGGGGTCCTTTAGTGCTACAAATATATTAAAAGACGATTTATATGATAATTTTTTAACTTTGCATGTGGCTGTGACAATACTTGCAAATTCCAGCCTAATAAAAGAATCAAATAACGTCATTTACGCAGGGGAACTTCTACAACATTTTGTACAATCGTTTTGAAACTATTTACGGAAAAAGATATGTACGTTTAACATTCATAATCTGTTTGCATCTGTCGGCAGATGTACAAAAATTCGGGGCATTAGAGACCTTCAGTGCATTTGTCTTCGAAAATTATCTGAAATCGTTAAAATGTTTACTTAGAAAGGAGAGAAACCACTTCAGCAGATTGCTAGAAGAATTTCTGAATCAGATTATATAAGCCATCAATACATACAGATAAGGCACAAGATAACTTAAAAAATGTAATAAAATTCGTTACATAGATAATGTTATTTAAAGCAAGCTCATAATACAGGCCCAAGTAACTTATGATTTGCATTATGAGTTTCAATATAAGATATTACAAACTAATAATTTAGTCCTAAATTCTACTGACGATCGAAATAATTGCGTACAACTTACAAATGGATTATTGTTGAAATTTGTAACTTTGCTATATTCCAAAATAAATTATATATAATAGGCAAACAATTGGAAGAGGAAAATAACAACTATATACAAAACCATGCTCTTCAACATTTATTAATATCAAAATTGTTACTGATTCTAATTATAAACCGGTTGAAGCATGGGTATATGAAGGCATATTCTGCAAAATGTATAAAATGCCTTATTGCAGTTATATAATTCTATTTCCTATTATTCATACACAAAATGTTGCTAATTTTTAGTAAATATAAAACATATAATGAGATTGTCAACAATTTTTATTAATTTTTGTTATTGTACATTGCAATGTGGACTTTTCTATTTATTTAATAAAATCCTTAATACATACATGACTTATATTACTGGATTTGCAAGCTGTTCGATTTTACATTCTTAAATTTTTTAAATAATTTTTGTTGCACTTTTTCATGTGTTGTTAACATTCATGTTTAGGAGTTATGATAATTAAATATATTGTAAATTGAAACAATTTTTTTTTTATTTATCAAAAAGTGCCATAGTTTATTTCAATAAAGTTATAAACGAAAGAAACAGAAAAAGATTTCTAAATTGTAAGTTCATTAGGAAGTCAGAAGGAATTTTTAAAAATTGTAAGATATTTTTGCTGCTTTTGTTTCTTCTTTTTACGTAGTAAACTGAAAAGTCGAGTAACATAAAGATGTGACTGATGTTACAATGGACCAATTTTATTGAGATCTAAAGTGATGTTTTTTTTTTTTTTTCAACAAAAGATGTATAAAATTTGAATATTTCCAATAAGTGAAATAAGACCGATAAGAATTAAATGGATTAAATTAGTTAGAGAAATAGCCATTTTTAATTTCACTTAGAAATATTATTAAGCTACCAAGATCTAGCTTAGACCGAATATCGAATACTTCCGTTGTCGTAGCTCTTAAAAGTAAAAACTAATTTTTTCATAAAAAACTTATTTATTTGATTGGTTTTCAAGATAAAAAATTCTTATAGTGAGAGACTTTTATTAAGCTTCTTATAATACTTTTATTAAGCTTCGTGAAATGTTAATTACAATATAATAATTTGTTTACCTGCATGTTAGAAAATGTTCTCTATAATACAATTTGAAGAGGGACTTGATGTCATACCGACGATATGGCTAAATAAGGACAAAATGGTTTCAAAGTGGCCCTCCGTTCTCTTCGAAAGACTCGAATAAGATTATTAAAACAAAAAAGAAATTATTAGCCCCGACAGAGCAATGGTACGAATATTGTGTTCTTGACGTCATCAAAAACGGCAGGTCAGTCCGAAAATATTTACAAATAACAACTGTTGCTATTTAAAGTGTTAACTCAAGAAATTTTAACAATTCTGTACAGGCTTATAATTTTTCTACACCAAGTTAACCAGTTCAGTACGAATTTTGATCTATTGTCTTTGTAAAAAAATCTTTGCTTAAAGAGTAGAAATATTTCTAAACTTGTTATTATTGTTAACCGTAAAATACATAATGTATATTGTTTTCAACAATTATTTAATGTTTGATTCATAATTAAATTTTTCTTTTAATGCTTTTAGATGTTTGCTTCTTTTAAAATAAATGTAATTGTAATTTTAAATTATTTTTAATAGTGTTTTGTATCTCATGGAATAATTGTCTTCCATATACTTACGAGGATGCCCAAGAAAAATTGAATATAATAGATGAAATTTCGGACGAAGCGACGTAGATAAAATGAAACGAACTCGACATCAAAGACATAATAAATATCCTGAAACTGATATATATTACAATGACAATGATGAACAATCTCAACCAGTGAAAAAAAAAAATTGATATACCATATCCACAACAGCCATCTACCTTGTCAACAACTGCAGAAGCTGCATCTCAATCAACTAAGTCAAAAGTTAAAGTAATTGAAAATAAAAGAGTCACATTTCCGAAGCGTATCATAGTTGATAAGAAAGGTAACTTATAACATGTATGATTAAAATAACAGCTAGTACAATTACGTTGATTCTTTATTGTATTTATTTAGTTAATATTAATGTATGTATGTATTTATTTATTTATTTATTATTAAGCAAGTCTGTAATAATAATTATGCACTTTTCTATTACATCTTGGCTGTTATATAAACAGTTATATTTGTGGCATATAAACAGTTATATTTGTAAATTTCGTTCTTTTTTCGTTTTTTTTTTTATTAAAACAATATTGTGGTTATTCATACATTTACTTCATTTAACATAAATGTAGAAAATAACAATTTTGTTTTAGATCTAACGGAGAAAAGAGAATCCAGTACGGCATCGGATATTGAAGTGCAAGCAGATCTGTCAGATTCTGGTAATGATGAATATAACGAGACTGATAAATCCAAAAATAAAAGTAAATCTGGCCAATCATTACTAGAACCATTGAAAGATATAACTGGGGAATTTTGTAGACATTCTTTCGTCAACAAAAGAGGTAAACTAAATATTTACAAATATCAAATAAGTAGTTTAAGACAATTACCTCGTCTATCTGCTGAATTGTGATTATGGCAATTACATCTTCTTTGGTTTAAAGTTTGTATTTTTAGAAAATAATTTCATTTATTTTACTTTATATTTTATTGCACTTGATTTAAGGTAGTTACTATACAATTTATGTTATGCTTTCAATTATTGAAACAAGTAATTGATAGGATATTCCATAGAGTAGCAACAATATTGACTACAATGTAGTTACAGAAGCAACTGAGGACAGAATCAGTGACATAATTATTCTTTGGACACTGGAAAGATATTGAACATTAAAGTTGCAATGTTGCATAAAAATAAACTTTCTTGATTAGTATTAATGTTAGTCACAATAACGCAATAGTAAGCAATTTTATGTTAGACGGTGGAAAAAAATATGTTAAATACATATCAACATTTATCATTTGTCATGTACAGAGTAAAGGTGCTGTAATCATAAAAAATCAATGTTATTATGCCAATGTTTACTCTTAAATCCAAGAAAATTAAACTTGCAATTCTAGATCTTAATTTTAAATTTTTATTTGCTATTAGTTTTGTAAATGGATACTTTTAAACGAATGTTATACATGTTAAATTTATGTTAGAACAAAAAAAAACTGTTGCAGCCAGAAGCAGCACAGAATTATCAACGAGCAATAAATCATGTAATGGAATCACATGGGAAACAAACTCTGATACATATCAATATACAATTGGTATGTGAGACAATTTATAAGTAATCTATAGACTATAATATTTATGGGGTGCATACCAAAAGTTCCGGCCAATTATCTCAGAAAATATTGATTTATTAGAAAAATGTTTTAGATAAAAGTTACAGGGTTTAAAGGGGGCCAATAACGAAATCTTATTAGATTTTGGATCCGGAGGCTCGTGTTGGGCCCAGGAGAGCTCAAGTTAAATTTTTTAAATAAAACCCTTATTTTTTATTGTATTATCTTTTTCTAATAATTAATTTGAACAACTTTTGTCTGTAACATTTTATATTTACTTAATACCTTTTGAGATAAAACTTGGTAACTTTTTTGATATTTAGCTTACAATATCTTGATAATTATTTACACACAGTATATAGTAATTTTTAGTATATTATAATAAAACACGTATATAAAAATGTAATTTTATTATTAATGTAATAAATGAATTGTTTCAGAACTGCAGACAAAAATGCTTTACAAAATAAACAATATTGAGCTACAAAATAAAACGATAATGGCAAGACTGACTGCTATGGAGAGAGATTCTCATGTAAAAATACCTCAGTCACAGTTACACTTCAGCGAAGAGTTATCAAAACTATTTCCTATTAAAAAGTTCGAAAATTTGACTGATCTGGAGATAAGATTGAATAACAAAAGTTTCTTCAGCCAAATAGTAAGTATTTCAATAAATTCATATTACTAATAACACAGGCGTATAAAAAAAATATTTTTGACCTTGGAACGAAATTAGGTGTTTCCTATATATCTTTGAATGCTATATACATATGAAGCTGATCTCCTTTATGTGTTACGTTAGAAATTGAAAAATAACAATTTATAATGTTTTGTGTCAACTTTACATACAATTTAACATAAATATTAAACAATTTCAGATACAGTATTTCATATCTAAAGGTGGCTATAGTAGTCATAATCTCATATGGAACATAATGAATACATGTATCACAAACACTGTTGCGGTAGAATTTAGCTATAAAGGCCAAAAGGGCAAAAAGAAATTTTATTGTACCAAATTGAATACTTGCATCCATAGTACGTAAGATTCCTGGATACTTGCCGCAGCCATGTTAGATCGTGACATCAGAGGCGAGAAATAACACGCCGAGAATTCTTGTATGCCATTTGCAAATAAAAAGATATTTAGATAAAAGAACACTTCAAATCGCTTTAGCATACTTTTATAATATATGCGAATAATATGACATTTATTCATTATATTGCATTTTATATCATATTTATTTTACGGGTGTTTATTAACTGTCGAGGGAAAAAAATAGTTTTTGGGCAGTTTTATGAATGTGCTAAAGCGATCTGAAATATTGTTTTATCCAAATATTTTGTTATTTATAAATGGCACACAAAAATTATCAGCGTATCATTTCTTGCCTCTGATGTCACAATATTCAACTTGGCCGTGGAGAGCTCAGGAGCCGTAAATTTAAGATATAAAAAATGTAATTATATTTAATATTTTTAATAATATAGTTTTTTTTTTGTAATAGAAGCAGCACAGTTTTCTTATCCAAGCGTTACCGATGCGGAAATTATTTCTTCCATTTCGAAATGGTTGGACAGTTCTAAGACCAGACTATCAAAGGAGAGATTACAGTAAGTTAGCAATAAAAATCAAAGATATTCAAACATTTTTTGTTTTTGAGCTAAGCAAACATTATTATATTTTTTGTACTAGGACAAAATCAGCTGTTACTCTCAACATGGAATTCGATGAAAACGATGAGGAAGAAGATACTCTAGCTTAATATTAAAAGCTTGTTTTTGAGAGGGACATGGTTCCGTGCGAGTGATACAGCGAAAAATCCCAGCCTGGCATTTATTCTGCATATACCTTGATTAAGTGGTTTTTTCCCACTTTAAAAAAAGATGCTTAAAGATTCATAATCTGTATAGATTAATTTTATCTGTTTAAAAGTTTAAAGAGAAGATTCCTCTTTTTAAAAAAAGCAGGAAAAAGAAACTTCATTATATTTGAATTTATTATATTTGATTATATTAAGAACACACACAAATTATATATTTTTTAGTTTCTGTTATTAAAAAAAAAAGATTTTATTATTTTGTACAGTTTTTGTATTTTCTGTAGATTAAAACATAAGATTCTATTTATGTATCATATAATAAATAAAAATAAGTGCAATTAAATTTTGTATTCTTTATTTTACAATATTTTAAAAAATTTTACAAATTTTAATTTTTTTAGAAATATTTTAGGAATATTACAAAAATATTTTTGAAATATTTGTATGTCCTTTTAAACATTTTTTATTTTTTAAAGCAATATTTTAAAAATATTTTACAAATATTACTGAATATATTTATTTTCAATTTTTTAAAAATATTTTAGAAAATATTTTCCTGACATGATCTGGCGGACATAGAAACATTCTAAAAATATTTTTGTGAATTATTTTAATCTTCCTAAAAAATATTTTAAAAATATTTAAAAAATATTTTGTGCTGTATGGGATGGTACGTTTACATTTTATAAATATCACTTTCCTTACTTACGTTTAGATAACAGAGCACCGGTACTCAGTATTTAAAATCTGATAAAATATATTAATGTTTTATAATCCTTACATCAGTAACTATTATATATGGAGGGGTTAAACCATAGTGGTGTAAGTCACTTTTTTTAACCTATCGAGTTAAGTTCATAGATGCAGTCTACACATGCAGATATGTTGAAAAAAGAAGAAAAAAAAGTTGTCAAAAAAATTGACTTACACCACTATGGCTTTAACCCCTCCATATGTTCAAGTATCAAATCACAGTGCTTGTTATTGTATGTATTATCACAAAAACCGTAAAAGTATATTTCGCATCATATTTTGCAACATATGTTACCCAGCAAACGAAAAAGGATTAAAAGATATTAAAATTTTTTAATACCTTTGAATCCCTTTTTTGGCGGAATTAGATGAAATTAGATGGGATTCGAAATGAGATGGTCCAATCCCATGGAATCCAAAAATCCTAGGCAGCCGAGCCTGTGCCTAGGCGACCGAGCGCCGTGATTGGCGGACAGCGATCCGTGCTATGCGGATGGCTAGCCCTGGTGAGGCGATTAATTCCGTAAGAGCGGCTCGCGCTGTATAGGCGACCGGCGCCGAGGAGGCGATCAACGCCGTAGGCGACTTGCGCCGAGGAGGCGATTAACGCCGTAGGCGACTTGCGCCGAAGATGCGTAGCGTCTGAGCGCTCTTGCCTTCGGCGACTGGCGCCGGAAAAGAAAAGAATTAATTAATTGTGGTCCCGTCGGGGACCTCCTTATATACTGGACGGTGCGGAATTTTGAACTCGAGAAGGTGCCGCGACGATGCGACGCCTAGCGGCATCGATGCGAACTGCCGGTAATGCAGGAATTCGATATATACATATTGATTTCCAAATTTGGGATTCAATGGTATTTATTTCATTGTCGGAATAGTCGGAATTCAATGGAGTTCAACACGGACACTTTTCAATCCCTATCCTGGCATTCAATGGTATTCATTTTATTGTCAGAATAGACGGAATTCAATGGAATTCAATACGGAAATTTTTAATTCTTAGTTTGGCATTCAATGGTATTCATTTCGTTAACGGAATCAATGGTATTCAATGGAATTCATGACGAAACTTTCCAATCCCTAACCTGGCATTTATTTCGTTACGTTTTTGTGTCGGAATTGAATGGGATTCAAAAAAGACAAATTCTTTCCAAAATAAGGAATTCCATGATATTGAAACTATTTCAATCCCTTTTTTGGACAAAATGAAATTCGGAAAGTCCTTAATTGAATTCCTGGCAATCCCGTTTTAATTCTTTTCAATCTTTTTTCGTTTGCTGGGTAATCAAATCGTACGTAATGACTAAAGTAACCGTAGGAACTATATAATAATGAGTCTTTCAAACGATAAAACGATACGAACGATCGTTCTAAAACAATTACGTTTAAATAGTAAAACAGATCGTCAGTATTAAACTTTATACGATACGTAAAGCCTCTTTTATGTTTACAAAGTATCAAATAGTATCACAATTTTTTAATACGCATATTCGTAATGTTATTACAAGAAAGAAAAATTAAAATATTTTTTGCTCTTTTTTGCATAATTAAAATGTTTATACGTTATGTACGTTTTATACATTTTGATTTAGAGCAACTCTAAAAATAATTTCTATAATCATACATCTGCTGAGAGATATAAACTATTACTCTGAAACGAAGAAAAAGATAAATCTGACTCAATATGACTGCGTTTACACGGCATCTTCTTAGGCCGGCCAATCACGGGCTATTCCATTCTTCTGAAAAATGGTTACGATTGATCTTCCTGACAACTACGGATGTTATAAAATCCGATTAACGATGCCGTATAAACGTAGTCAATGTTCTATCAATGACAATTCAAGTACAACAGTACGTTTACACCTAGATGATATAACAGTTTCTCTGCTTGTTATTACTTTTTTACGTAATTTTGAGAAATTATGCTATCGATCAAGTTCATATTGTTACATTTTTAACTTATTGTCATATCTTGAATTCGTTTTAGCGCTATTGACATTTCACAGTTTTTACTACTAGTACTAATAGTTACTAAAACTTAATTTACTGTAACTGATTGTTAAAAATTAATTAACTTTAATTTAAGGTAACCAAATTATATAAACTTCAAAAATTTTTCAAAATTACATAAAATTGCACGAACGTTGTTTTATCTTCATCGAAAAAATATTCTTTTTCTTATCAAGTAACACAGCTTTTCTTGAAATTTTTAGACCTAAATGTAAGATATTGAATGTTTTACGGTTTTATGATTCTTATACAGTCTTTATATATCACGTTACATATTGGACATCGATTGGCTTCCAAATGTTCGATACATGAGGAGCAACAAGCGAGATGACCGCAAGGTACAAAAGCGTGCGTGCGTTCTTCAACAAGACACACTGTACAATTATCTATGGAAGATTCTTCTTTTGAAGTGCTTTCATTATCCAGATTCCAATTTACGGTGTGAAACGGACCATCTTCTGTACTTCTTTCGTTTAAGTAGAAATAATCATCCTCCGGCACCTCATATATTAATTCTTTATCTACAAAGAAAAGTAGTTACATATATAGGAGGAACATATCAATTTATGATATATATATATATATATATATATATACTTTATTTTTATTTTGCAGCTGTAGAATGCTATGATAAAAATACCTTATTATAATTATTCGATACATGTGGAGCAGCAAGCTCTGCAAATTTTTTTTTGCGATTTTTCCTTAATGGTTCATTCTTTTTGACAGTTTGTTCCTTTGGTACTTCGTCTATCCTTTGTAGAGCTACATGTAATTCTCGTAATTTTGGTAATTTATTTTGTTTCTGTGAGTTTTTGTATTCTCCGTTTAAATTTTCTGTTAAAAAATACCATACAATAGTAAAATGTTAGAGAACCTCCCAGATACGTAAATACAGTGTAAATTAGACATCATCAATTAGATTGCTTAATTAAGTAGAAGATAAATTTATATATAATTTAATTGATGATATCCGGTTTATACAGTTTCACTATGTGCAAGTAGGACATACTGAAAGATTACAGCAATAATAGATTAAATTTTGATGAAATATATACGTACAACATATATAAATGTCAGGTCCTCTGAAGTTGGTTGTGTATAAAAAACTTTAAAATGCTTGCTTCTTTCTAAACATTCTAGATGTCAGAACACTGTTTATTGTTTGTAATAATAAATACACGTATAATATATACAATACGCGCGCGCGCGCGCGCGCGCGTGTGTGTGTGTGTGTGTGTGCGTGCGTGCGTGCGTGCGTGCGTGCGTGCGTGCGTGCGCGCGTGTGTGTAATATATGTAATCTATATATTTTTTTACAAACATCTAGTAAACAGTATGTATTTTAAATGTGCCCTGATACACAGCCAACTTGAGATGACCAGGTATTTCTAACTTTAATACCATGTGTATAAAAACGTGAATTTAATAAAGTAAATGATAATGAAATGATAAATCCAGAAAATAGAATTATTATAAATTTACACAAATATGTAATATTATTCAATTTAAAAAATAAGAAAAACAGATAATACACCGTGTATTATTTAATTTTACTTTAATGAATATAATGCTTGTAAATTTAACATTGAAATTTACATAAATTATACTTTATTTAAAATAGAAAATATGACGTTTGCAAATGTAACATCAATGTTCATGTACTTACCTTTATCAGTGTTTTCTTCCGACACTTCCTGTTTTCTTTTATGGCATTCTACTCGTGAACTATTTCTTTCATCACAATTTAGTTCTTGTAACGGTATCCTTTCTACATTAATTTTTGCATTGTTTTCTGTATTTTGTAATGTGTTTGTTTCAGAATACATACGGTCAGAGTCTTCATCAGATGTCGAATGACTGTTACACTCTATTAAAATATAAATGGTATATTAATATTTAATAAAAAAAAATTTGCATGTAAAAAGGAAGATTCAAAATTTGCATTTTATATTTATACTTCACAATAACATATTTCTTAAATATATTATCTATAATATATTGTCATAAGTAAGCTTAAGTTTTTGTATACATGCATATATTTAATTACTTTAATTACTTAAATGAAATGTAATATTTATACAAATTATAAATATTTGAAAAATAATCTATAATGTAAATTATACAATTGTTATAAAGAAATGTTTTAGGTTAATTTGCTTTAATTTATGATTAAGTCTCAATGAGTATAACATTTGGAAAGGGCTAGTTTTAAAAAAATGAATATTAATAAAAATATTATTAAGTTTTCATGAGCTTAACATGTATTATTAAAATTTTATCCCTGAGCAATATTAAAAAGATTTCATACGTTGCTAATTATTAACTAAAATGTTTTTATTGACTGACATGATTGATCAATAATATACCTTTAGAAAGAAACTTCTTTACAATATTTTCACATCCGTCGCTAAAGAAATGTAAGAAATTGTTGAAAGGTAGTCTACAAAAATGAAAAACAGTTGTGTTATATGTTACAATATAGAAATACAAAAAACAATTAAATAAAATTTGCATTACAAATACTAAAAATACAAAAATTAATATAAATATCTTCATAGAAAAAGTATATTATGACAAATTTTGACATTTTCAATAAAAATTTTTCTAAAAAGGTTAAGAATATTAATAATATTAATAAAGATTTAAAGAATTTTTATATTAATTTTAAATTAACGTTTAACGCCAATTTTTTTATTTTATAAATTAAGAATATATAGGACACAATGATAACAGAAAGAATAGATATGCTAACAAGTATTACATTAATCAAGAAATATATTATTAAGAATATTAAGCATATTAAGAATAAGAAAAACAAAATGGTTGTGCAATTTTACATTTAAATAAAATTATAATAAAAAATTTTATAACAAATTATTTATGTAAAATAATTAAATAAAATGTTAAACAATAAGATTTGTTATAAAGAATGTAAATAAATACAAAAATAAGGTATGCACAAATACATATGATTATAACAAAGTATAGAATAAATTGTCTTTTTGACAAAATAAAATATACAGAATATATATATATATATAAATTAACCTGCGTGCTGCAAAATATTTTTGAATTTCCAGTATTTTGTTATCACGGTTTTTGTTTTTTATACTTGTACGATGCCCATTTGTTTCGGTTGTTTTCAGACGTTTTAGCTTTAGTTCTTCGTCAATAATCAATTTTCGTAGATTATCTACAAGTATAATATTTTGTACCAGTTTGTTCATTTTGTACATGTATTGGAAAATGTTAATAGCAACGTTACCTAAGAAATTCCAGACATTTTCATGAGCTTTGCTAAATTTTCTTCCTACTACGTTATGGAAACTTTCTGTTATATTATTTGTTCTTACTGGACAATCATAAACACTAACTTTTGATGCTAGTGGCAACCAAGTTTTGCGTACGCTAAAAAATCATTAATGGTAGGATATTCATGAGAAATTTGATCAGCTTCGAATTGTATAAAGGAAAGTGCTTCCTCAAAACAATCAGAAGGAGCTAATGCCATAGTCATAGTCATTGATAAAACGATTCTTGGTGCATCTGTCAATCCTAATCGCCGCCAGCGACGCAAAAGTGCCTGTAAGTAAATATTTATAAAAATAACAAAATATATGTACTAAACTGTACTTATTGTTAGTTTAATAAGACTTTGAAATGACAAACGTTCCTAATTAGGTTATCTTCAATGTAACAAAATCTATCTTTATATCGTTATTGAAATATTGTATATATAAAGTGACCATAATTAAAATTTATTAACTAAAAACGATCAACATTTATCAAATCATATTTCCATTTAAAAATTTTTCTGTACAAAAACGGATTTTTTAAAATAGTGTTCTTTCTTATCAATATTATATGCAAAGAACTATCAAGTCATCATTGTTATAATCAATGTTATAATACAATTATAAATAAACGTGATTATATGGATATTTCACATTATACTTTATATTACGATATATTATAATAAAATTGGATTTTAATTATATTAAAGATAACTCAATCAGGATTATTTGTAATTTCACTTTATAAAATGAATCAGCACATAATTTGCTTGACTCATAGCCTCCTTTCTCCAAATATTTATATTAATATATCATGATTTATGTAAATAGCACAAAATGAAATACATGAAAAATAAATTATATAAAATCATAATAAAATCCATGTGTCTCTACTGCTGGAAATTGTTCATTTATGACTTTCATGGCTGCCATCTCATAGTCGCTCATTATAAATTTTAAATTTTGTCGAATCATTGGCACTAATTCTATAACTTTATTCCAAATCGCTCTATACATATTACTAGAACGACTTTCACTCAAAATAAAGATTGTAGCAATACCCTGCAAATGTGTCAAATTAAAGTAAACTTATTATTAAAATTATACAAGGTATTTAAATATATAAAGATATGAAGTAGAAAGCCTAAATTATTGTTCAAACCGATAATATTATTATTTAAAATAAAACAAAAACATTAAAAAACGTATATTTTATTACGAAAAAAAAGAAATCATATGATTTATTATATTTTTACATAATTTCTAATTTCATAGTGCGTGTATGTGTGTGCGTATGTATGTGTATGTATGTGTGTGCGTATGTATGTGTATGTGCGTGCGTCCGTGAGTGTATGTGTAAAGCATCTATCAAATATATTATATTTTTTATTAACTTTTTCATATTCATTTTTAAAAGAATAAAGTCAGTGCTTATTAACAAAATGGTTTTATATTTTAAAAAACTGCTAATAGAAAACGAGTAAAATAAACTTCTATTATAATTGTATTACTTTTCCATGCTTTTTGTCTTTATTTATTGAAAAGTATTTGCCTGTAACAAATAGCAATTGATTATACACGCTGTTATAATGTACTTTCTGTTAATGTAATGCATAATGTATGTTCAATGCTTACTACATTCATATGTCGGATATGTAGTGTATACATTTGGCTCATCATTGGTACACGTGGAACAATCTAAAAAGTTTGCATTATTGAAATATGTTATTATCTTTATTTTGATATATAAAAAAGACAATGCATATTATATTATAAAAAATATAAACTTACATTAAAAGTGCCATCCACGTAAAGTTCTGTTGATGTTTGTAATTCTTGTAACAGCTTATTACTTGAAAATATTAATGCTTTTTTCCCATCTTTACAGGTCACATTTCCTTTGTAAAATCTTTCAAGAGGTTCATATGTTGATACATTTGCAATAAGAGTCTCCATATCTTTTGGTAAACTTGGGCAAAGTTTGATTCTCTCACGGTACAATGTAGGTTTTAATGTTGCATACGATAATGTTGCAGCTATTTCAGGATATCTATATTACAAGTACAAATATAAATGGGTAATAATCATAAATTATACGTTACAGAATTAGAATTACCTGGACAAACAAGATAGTACAGACATTATATAAGTAAATATATATCAAATTATTTTTTACTTATAAAAGATAATATATTTTTAAATAACAAATATGAATAAAATAACTTAAATGACATTTCCTTTTTTAGTATAATCGCTAAAATATACATATCATTTTCAAATGTTTTTTTATTTTTTTATTAACTACCCATACAGCACAAAATATTTTCAAAAAATATGTCTAAATATTTCTATAAACAAATTGCAAAAAACATTTTAAAATGGTTTTGGAAATATTTTAAAATGGTTTAAAAATATTTTGTGATAACCTTTGTTAAAATATTTTAAGAATTTTTTAGAAATATTTTTTAAAATGTTTTTATTTACCATCCAGATAATATTTTCTTAAATATTTGAAATATATTTTTAAAATATTAATTAAAATGTACATATATATTGTTTTATAATCTTGTTTCAAAATATTTAAAAAATATTATTTTAAATTTTTTAAGTTCCCTCGCGGCGTGTTGCTTTCGCACCGCGGTCGTTATCTCCGGCGCCGCCTAAGCAAAAGTTTTCTAAATCCTCTCGCTGCGTATTGCTTTCGCGCCTCGGTCGTTACCTCCAAGCGTCGTCCAAGCAAAAGTTTTCCAAGTTCCTTCGCGGTGTGTTGCTTTTGCGTCGCGATCGTTACTTCCGGTGCCGCCCGAGCAAAAATTTTCTAAGTTCTCTCGCAGCGTGTGGCTTTCGCTGGAACGAATCGGTACAGCGTCCAAGTTTTGTCGGATTAAACTATAACATTTTTTTACAGCAAGAGCTATAATTTAGCAACCCATGTGCGAATGTCGGACTTCTGCCAGAGTTGTCTGCATGGCCCAGAAGTGGCACAATATTGGCTGCCAAGACTTGATGGGTAGTACTGCCCCAGTGCGGATAAACCGCTAGATCAGTATTGGGCCAGTCTCGGTGACCAGTACCCCCATCCAACCATATTCTGTTCCGAGGCCAGTCTCGTCTCAGTACTGACCGTGTATAAGGCCAGAAATGATATTGCTCTATGGCCAAGAGTCGGCTCAGTACTGGGCATGTATTGGGTCAACTTAGAAAATTTTCGCTCAGCGCCGGAGGTAACAACCGCGCGAAAGCAACACGCCGCGAGGGACTTAGCGTTTTGCTCGAGCGTCGCCGGAGGTAACAACCGCGCGAAAGCAACACGCCGCGAGGGGACTTAGTTTTTTGCTCGAGCGGCGCCGGAGGTAACGACCGCGGCACGGAAGCAACACGCCGCAAGGGAACTTTTCGCTAGAGCCGGAGGTAACGACCGCGTTCGTGCCTCTCGATTACAAGTACCCCGAATTATGGTGTCATTCGTCTCGCTTTGCGTCAACATGGCGTATCGTCAACCCCCGAGCTGCCGGATATCTCGTACGGTAATCGAATTTGCGTCGTCGTCGCTCTCAGCGGTCAAGTCCCGATGGTCTCGATATTTCGTCACCGGCGCCCGTAAGCGGCCGTGCGTAAGACCGTGCGTCGCCGACCGCTCGGCCGGCCGGTTGGATACTATAAGAAGTGCGGTGCGCTCGGCGAGCCGAGCGACACGAGCGATACGTATGGACGTACAAACGCGTTTCGCTTGGTCCGTACAAATGTGTAAAATGTTTGTGGAATACGGCTTTATCATGCATGTTGTTAACGTTATTATATTAATATTATATTATGTTAAATATACGAATTTTATATTAATAAATAATTATTACATTAATTGTAATTGCGTTATTTTATATTATTTTTAATATTTACCGGTTATTATCATTACACGATTTTTGAACACTATAAAGATATGTTATATAGGAGTATAAGCAACAAGAAAGCGTCAGAATCAAAGGATCACCACACACACTAGTCCGTTCGACCATCGATGTCAAGCGACGTTAGGTGCGGTATTGACTCGGATGGGTGACCGCGCGGCTGTATGCACACACGACATATACATAATAAATGTATTTTCTTTTTTTTTGTTTTTCTAAAATTTTTAATTCACAAAAGCATAACGGCATATACATACCTTTAAATGACTTATATTTATGTCATTTTTAAAGCATTTTTAAAATGATTATGAACATATTTTATTTTTTAAAACAATATTTCTAAAAGATTTTACAAATATTATTGAATATATTTATTTGTAATCTTTTAAAAATATTTTTGAAAATATTTTTCTGACATGATCTGACGGACATAGAAACATTCTAAAAATATTTTTGTAAATTATTTTAAATTATTTTAATCTTCCTAAAAAATATTTTAAAAATATTTAAAAAACATTTTGTGCTGTATGGGTAGTGTATAAGAAATTATCTTATTTATAGTAATTATTCGTTGATTACATTTTTTGTAAAAAAAATTCGTAACATTTGATCCTTAAGGCTCCTGGTTCCTCGCCGACCATATTGGAAATCGTCAGACGTCAGAAACGAGAAATTTCGCGAAATTTACTTTGCAATATACTGTCAAATAAAAACTCGTTTATTCCACTAATCCACTTTTGCTATTTTGTGGGAAATTAAAAAAACATTTTTTATTTGGTATTGCAACTCAAAAGTTTTTAGGTGTTATATTTAATAATCTGAGTATTTTGCACTTCCATAAAAAGGATCGGTAAAACTTTTGGAGTTGCGAAACCAAATAAAAAATATTTTCTTTTAATTTCTCACAAAATAACAAAAGTGAATAAACGAGTTTTGATTTGATACCCCACATGTATGCCACAGCAATCTACAGTTAGTTTTCATTCTCATCTTTTTATTTGACAGTATGTTGCAAAGATTTTCGATGTGTAATTTCTCGCTTCTGATATCACGTTTCAAGATGGCTGTGGTCAGTACCTCTTGGGTAAGGCTCTTGGCCTTATCTTATATTGAAATTCTTTGTAAAAATGTATGTTTATACAACTGATGGAATGTAATGGTTTAATCACACGCTAGTTACAAAAAAATAATAGCATGAAACATTATACTATAAATAACATTCAATATATAAAATAAATAATGTATGTTGCATTCTAGTTTTAAATTCTTGTTTCTCTTTTTGCACATAAATAAGAATTTTTTAATCTCCATTTAAAAACTTAAGTAATCGAATACAATAATAAAAAATATTATAGAATGATTATAGATAAGACAATGGTATAGAAAAGTATTATTATGAAATGCTATAAACCTTTTTGCAATATTAAAAGGCGTTACCACTTTGTGTTACTTTTATTTTAATATATATTATTTTTTATTACATAGTTGACTATACAACATGAGTACAGTATTTATAACAAAAGCGATATTACAACAAGAGTATTTTAGGTTTAAAATAATTATAAATTAAATAAAAAGTTAAAAATATATTATAAGTATATTATATCATGTTATAATTATCAAGTATTTCTTGAAAAATCTTATATAAAGATATATGCATAAATTATTTATATCATTATGCATTTCATATAGATATTTAAAAAAACAAAAAAACAAGAGGAGTTATAATCTTTACTGTATTAAACCTTTAGAGGACAGGCAAGTTCTTTAAAAGATAAACTGATCTCTATTTCATGACTATATTTTTGAGTTAAGATATTCTTATATATAATACAGTGTTATATTCTGAAAAGTAAGAGATCCTTCTAGCTTAAAATAGATTTCCTCCGGTACAATAACAAAATTAGAAAAAGTGCACAAGACTCTTATAATTATACTCATAAAATTGAAATAAAACTCATAGAATCAATTAATATTTGTTTTGAATAAAAAATGAGTATTTTTTTTAAATTATATAACCTAAAAATATGTATTGTGACGTTGCAGTTTCGCTGCATCGTGGCAGCGCCCTGCCGCCGTCACAAGGCGCGGGATTTCGATCATTCGCGCCCGAGGACGATTTACCGAGTCAGAGCGAGAGATCTTCAGGGGCATAATTGTAATTGCGTTTCCGTACTCTAATCCTTTTTTTTGTATTTTGTAAATTTGCGTGGCGCCTCACCGAGCGGAGACCGGAGTTCCTGAGGAGCGGATTATGGAGTGCAGGACCAACCGGAAGGAATCGAGCGACGTGTCATCGTGTCAATTGACGCGGACGGACCACGGCAAGACTCGTGGGCCGGCGGGCGCAGGGGAGCGCGATAGGAAGCGCGCGGCACGTAATACGGCGACGGACGGACCCGTCGAGGCAGGGCCCCGGGAAGCCGAGGCGGAATGAACTTCGCCTGCCTCCCCGCACCTGTAAAAGGGATTCCGGGACGGATGGCCACCGTTCCCGGACAGAACGAGAAGCGCGGGGACGTTAGCGTCTCGCCCGACCGGGAAGGATCCCGGCAAAATTACCGTGCACGCCGAGGAACTTGAAGCGCCCTGCGGGAGCAGGATTGTCGGCCCTGTGCAAGGATCCGCCGCGAGCTTGTGGGCTCGCCCCTAATTGGTCCGCGCGATAGCGTCGAGCGGCTGCGTGCGCCCGGGGTGGGGCGCGCCATCGATTCCGCGATCGAGCGAAATTTCGGGAGCACTCGTAGATCGTCCTCGATAACCACCGCACGTCTGATCACTTGTCGCGGCATTGATTGAGCGTTTTGACGATTCCTGGTACTTGTTCCGACCTTGGAGCGACGGCGAGGAGCCTCGGGAGAGAAGGACCAACGGTGAGGTTGCCTCGGTATTATTCTTGATCATGTAAAAGCCACGATACCGTCCTCCGGGTCGCGCTCGCTCGAGATTACGTTCGGTCACCGGCGGCATGCGCCGACAAAGAGTTCATTGGGCGATTGATATCGAGAGCGAGGGGCCTTGGAATGGTATCGCGGCCGTGGGATTATTATCGAGTCGCGGAAAAGCTTCTGGAGATCGTGATCGAGGTGTCCGCGGATTTCGTATCGCGAATTCACCGCCTCGTGTAACCTCAGTGTTCGCGAACGCAAGATTATTGCGTAGTAATTCGCCCGGTCAGGACGCAGACCGTACACGCGGTAATGGCCGCGTCTAGAATGTTCGCCTATTTCGCGTGTCGAGATTTTTCGCGTTGAAGGATCGCGTTCCGACGATGCTCGCGTCCGGATCATTCGCGTCAGATTGTAATTCGCGTCCGGTCATCCTTCGCGTTAGCTTTAGTGCGTTACGTTATGATTCGCTTCGGAAATGTTACTCATGTTCGGTGGGCCCTTGCGTTGGGAAAATTTCGTGCGGAGAATATTAATCGTTTGGCTGTTTCTTGCGCTACAGTGTGCGATTCGCGCTGGATTGCTATTGCGTTCCGTAGGATTCGCGGGAAATTGCGTATGTTCGCGTTTATTATTGCCACTGGCGTGGTTACTCGCGGAAATTCCGTACTTTCGCGTTAGCTACGGTGTTTCGCGTCATGACGAGGACCTCTGCTCCTCTTTCTTTGCGTCGAAAACTTGCTGATAACCGCGTATTGCATCGGACAGTACTCGCGCTATAATTATCGCGTGCGTTGGATTATGATTTGCGTTAGACTAAGATTTGCGTTAGATTAAGATTTGCGTTAGACTAAGACGCTCGCGTTAGAATTAAGGATTAGCTGGCGACAGGACTTCTGCACGGCTCGGGACGTGGCATTCACGCGCTTCGGGCGTGACTCACGGGTATTTCGCGTTCCTTCGGTTAATGATACTATTATTTCGCGTTTACTCCGGTTCTTCATACTCGGCTGTGTCTTTCGTTGATCAGCCCCGTTAGCGATAAGTTCAATTATTATTCATGTTCTCTGACTCCAAACCTGCGTGATTTTCTGTTTATCTTGACGCCCACGCTACTAGCGCTGTTCATTTTCTTTTCTGGCGTCCGCGTTGTTATTCATCTACTTGATTGCGGCTTAATGACGACCGCTCATAATAAACATTGTTAATTCGTTTTCAAATGACCTGAATTAGTGATTTCGCGTCACCCCGCCGAATATCGCACTGCCCTCCTATCAACCCCGCCCACACTCCTTAGGTAGAGCTGGCCAATTCCCCGCACATCGAAGTACTTGTGTTTTGCGTCTCTTTGGGATTTTTCGCGACTTTAGTGTACTTTAGTGGACGCGCATTGCCGCCTAACGGTAATTCTTGATTCGCGAAACTTCAGATGTGCGAGGGAATCTTCGGAGAGGCCTAACACCCTCCTCTCCTCCTCCTTTTGATCCGGCACACGCCCCGGACCGCTCCGGGAGTGAAAAAACCGTGACAGTATGTATCAAAAGAAATACTTACTTTCTGCAGACATTATCAAATATTTCTTTCAATGGTGAAGCTGTATCTCGACAAAGTTGCAACATTTCTTGCTTCATTGTAAATTGTCTTACTTTCCATTTTGTCTGAATATGAGTATGATCATGGACTAAACGTACTTCACCATTATTGTCAATTTTAAGAGTGCCAGAACATTTTGAAGATCGACGAGTATTACATCGTATAGAATATATGGATTACGAGAATCTTTGTTGTATGTGTAATCATTGTATACATAAATAGTAGTACCAGGATTTTTTCCACATATTTCCTCCATCTAGAAAAGAACAAAAAAAATTAATATTAAAAATATAACTTCAAAGAATGATATCAAAATTGATTGAAAATGATTTGTTTGCGTGTATGCGCGCGCGCGTGTATAAAAATTCCTTATAAATTCTTAGATTATTTCAGAATTCTTTTATGATACAGATATTAATGCAATTTTTAACCAATCATAAGACTGTGTTGTGTTCAGAATAGTTTAATGATTGTTATTATATGTATATATTTGCATAATTGTAAATTAATGCGTTAATCATGCGTCATAATGCAAATGCTCAATTGTCAATTAACGTGTATACCATTAGCAAAGCTATTGTAATATTAATATTGCGTCTCTTAGGCCCGGTTTCACAACTTTTAGTTGAACCCGAGTTTAGCTGAACGGCCGTTAAAGTTGACGCTGACGTTAAACCTGTATCGCGTTCCACAACTCATTTTTAACCGTAGGTTACGTAAACCTATACCCCATTAACTGAAACTCAGAACATACGCTTCTTTCTCCTAGAACGTGAACTGTGATTGGTTAGCAGAAAATTTTGCAAAGAAGAGGTTAAGGGGATCCTAAAGCCGTCTGTAATACCGGCTTTTTTTCTTAGCACTAATCTTTTAATTGGCTTTATAGAAATGCAAAATTTTTGTCTAGAATTAAAGTACGCATCAAAATCTAGGTCATGGTGGTCGAATTTATATCGAAAACAAAAAAAATTAATATTTTTGTTAATTTTTGGTATACGTGACGACAATATTTGCTTTGTATAAAAATTCCACAATAAATATCCACAAAATTAGACCGGCATGACCTAGGGACAACATTTAAGAACAATATCGTGCAATTAGATCTAAGATTGAAAGCCTACAAAAAAAGATTAGTGATAATAAATGCAAATCCAGAAATTCTAGCCTAGAAAAGCCGTGGAGGAGCAATATGACATGTAGGAATAGTTACGCGATTTTGAAAGAGATGTCGCTGCCGAACATGTCGATAAAGTCATTATATACTAGTGTCTTATCTGTCAGAGAAGACGTGGCCGCCTTGAGCGCGTGTTTATAACCTCTTATGATTTTGACAGATAGAGATTTGGGCAGAATATGCACCGCAATAAAAAATTTATTTTCTGACAATGTTACGTGACTTGTGATGTTATCAAATAATGTGTCATGAAAAGCTCGAGATATGTGATTACATTCTGATAACGACCAACGTACAAATCTCTATCTCATTATTATTCTACAGCATTTCTTATGTCTAGCGTTTCTTATGCATTTTACATTATTCTGTATTGTTTATAATGTTTCAATAAGATACATTTCTGTTCTACATTGTACATTGGTTATTTACAAATTAGAATATAGTAAGAATAACATCTTTTTCTTATTTTATTCTAATTTATACAATGTTACAATTTATGTTATCAAGTAATGATTCGTGAATAGCTGGAGTAAGATATGTTATTTAGCAGTGTTAGCAGATAACCAATGTACAATGTACGACAGAAATGTATCTTATTGAAACATTATAAACAATACAGAATAATGTAAAATGCATAAGAAACGCTGAACATATAAGAAATGCTGGAGAATGATAATAAGATAGAGAATTGTACGTTGGTCATTATCAGAATGTAATCACATATCTCAAGTTCTTCATGACACATTATTTGATAACATCACAATATTAGTGAACACGAAGTAATAGCAGCATAAATTACATATAGAATGGGACATTGTGACATTGACATAATGTTATTATTAGTTGGTATTTATTGGAATGTTATCAAATAATGTGTCATGAATAGCTTGAGATGTGTGGTTTAGCATTACTTTCACATAATGACCAATGTCTCTATCAAATTATTATTCTCTCTCATTCCTTATACAGGGTATCAAATAACGCTTTACAACGAATCAGTATTAGTAGATAGGGTCAAACTAAGAGGAAATATCATATAAAACTATTCAAAACATATTATGATTACTGAGTATAATTACTCAAAACGTCTGAGCGAATTAGCGCGCATAGAAAGATGTAAAATGGCTTATTTGTTATTGAGAAGTGAAGTTTCGTTGAAAGCGGTAAGCAGATAGGGCGGCGGGCGGCAGAAAAATCGGCAGACGATCGTCGCTCGCCGCTTTCAACGAAACTCCACCTCTCAATAACAAATAAGCCATTTTACATCTTTTCGTGTGCGCTAATTCGCTCAGACGTTGAAATGTTTTAAATAACTTTATATAATTTTTCTTCTCAATTTGACCCTATATATCTACTAGTACTGATTCGTTGTCAAGCGTTATTTGATACACCTATATCCAGTGTTTCTTATGCATCTTATTCCGTATTGTTTATAATGTTTTATACGATAGATTCCTGCAGTTGTACATTGGTCATTATCTGATAACACTGCTAAATTACATATCTTACTCCAGCTATTCATGAACCATTACTTGATAACATCGGAAATTGTAACATTATAAAAATTAGAATAAAGTAAGAATATAAACAATACAGAATAAGATGATAAAACATTGAGACAGAATAAGAGGATAAAAAACATTGAAATTATAAGGAATGAAGGAAAATAATTTTATATTTTATTTTTTTATTTTCTTATTTTTTTACATTTTTTATTTCATATGTATGGGTAGCTACGGTAGTAGTTACTGTAGTAACTACCGTAGCTCCCATACGAATATTGCGGAGGTAGCGTTGGCGGAGGCAGCGTCGGCGGAGGCAGCATCAGCGGAGGCAGCATCGGCGGAGGCAGCATCGGCGGAGGCAGCATCGGCGGAGGCAGCATCGGCGGAGGCAGCGTCGGCGGGAGCCGTGACGCTGGTGGATCGTATGTCTGGTGGTATGCATATGTTCCACCAGCGTATATTTTCCTCCGTTCATTTTGCGTCGCCCTCCTCACTGCTGCAGTAAATTGCTGAAACACACATAATAACATTTATATATAAATTGCTATTTGTAAGATAATAATTCAAAAAATAAGGCCAAAAAAAGTTTTTCAAGTGATCTTTTTATTGCGAGCTCAAAGTACAATCCCTATGCTTGTTTTTTGGTCTTATTTTATTTATACATACGGAGTGTAACGAACAGGCGGACGAAGCGACGGAAGAACGAACGAACGGACGAAGCGACGGAAGAGCGAACGAACGAACGAAGCGACGGAAGGACGAATAAATAGATAGGCAAACTGACGAACGAACAGACGGGCGAACGGATGAAGCGACGGACGTTCCCGGTACCCGGTATTGCGAGCGGATCAGTAATATTATGTACTGACAATCAGTGCTCTTACCTTTTGGGAGAAAGTCCTTTCTCTTCCTCCTCTTCCTCCTCTTCCTCCTCTTCCTAGTCTACCTTCTTCTCTTCCTCTTTCTCTTTCTCGTCCTCCTTCTCTTCCTCTTTCTCGTCCTCGCATCCTTGACGATTCTCCTCCTTCCCCTCCTCCTCGCGACGTCCTGGACGACGGTGATGATCGTGACGACCGTGACGACGAATCTGACTTTGGCGATGGTGACCGTCGTGATTGCGACTTCGTCGCCATTGTCGTCGTCGCCGTCTGCGGCGAGTCCTTTTTTTTTGGCATCCACAGCGGCGCCGTCGCTTCTTGCTGAAAAAGAAAGATGAAATTATAAATGTTATATCATATTACTTATGTTTCATCTAAGTAATATGTTGCAGTCATATAAAATATATTTGTAATAATACAACTTTGTACTTACTTTTTCGATAAGGCGCCATTCTTCGCTCGCTGTACCTTGCTGCCTTGCTCCACGGCCAACACAACAATGAGCACGGCACGTGCGAGGCGCGAGCGCGAGTTCGTACCCGGCGAAAAACAAATGAATATCGCACCTTCACAGCGCTTGCCATGCGGTAGACAAAAGGTGCGTTCGGGAAGACGCTATTAGTGCTGACACACAACGTCATTCTATCTCTGTTACTTACTAAAAGTTGAACAAGGACAGAGCACGCTCATAGCGCTAAAAGCGCGCTCCCCGAACCTAGCCAAAGACTGTCCCAAAGTTTTGTCTTTCTTGCGCGCTTTATTCTCGCCATTCGTCAAGCTAGCCGACACGACGATTTATTATTTCATTCACAAGTCGAATCGGTCACACATGATTTGGAATATTTACTATATGCATATGATACATATGTGAAATATTTATTTAAACATATCTACATAGCTCTCTACATCAGTTACGAAATATTACAAAATTAGGAAACAAAAAGTATCAGCGCAAGTTTTGATAAAACCTGCGTCTCCACTATTCTTATTCTTGTTCTCAGTGCCTCAGTGCACAGATATATAACATCTTTCTTCAATTGTACATTATCAATCGCCTATCAACCATTACAAAATATAAGAACAAGGTTCACGAAACATACGGATAAATGTATTTTCTTATATTCCACATGTTGGATGATTATTTGTATTGTTAGTATACATTTAAAATATTGAAGTATTACGCATGATAAGTTTTCTGTATTTGTTATGTAAAAAAAATAATATAACAAATAAAGAAAACTTATCATGCATAATTTCAATATTTATACTAACATGTAACGTGTATGGAGTATAAGAAAAAATAATATTGAATTTATCCGTATGTTTCTTGTGCTTTATTATATTTTGTTCTGCTTGACGGGCAATTGATAGTGTAAAAATAAATAGAGATATATGTTATATATCAGTGCACTATGGCACTGACAGCAAGAATAGAAATAGCGGAAACGCAGGATGAAAACTTGCGCTGTCAATTTTATTTCCTAACTTGTTATATTTTGTAAGAGGTAGCTATATTAATTTCTTACGGAATAGAAATAAACTTGAAATTATCATTTCTTTTCCAAATAGAAATATAAATATTTCGCAGATGTATCATATGCGTATAACATACATTTGCAGTTCCGTGCAATGATACATAAAATGTAAGGCAGCTCATAAATCACTTCTTTTATATGTAGGTACTGAATAATAGTAACTAACGGTTCCCGGTAGGCTGCAATATTCTGTAATGCAGTAAAAAATTGTAATATAACATCCCTAACATTTGTAATAAAATTAAAAATAAAAAATAACATTTCTGAATTAAAGTGTAAATTATAATAACAACGCAAAAGTTGTTGCAAATAAGTACAAAGAAATATTGCACTAAATACTGTAATATAAATTTTGAGATGTGTATATGCAAGACTCTTTCACATATACACACATGAGCTAGTATAAACAGAGTGAGGCAGCATAGTAAGAATAGTGAGTTTTGCTATATAGTCGCGACGTGAAAACAAAAGACATTATAGGAGATCATCTGATTGTTCAGAGATCCGTAGTAACAAACGCGCTATCGCTGTGAGTTACTGTAGTGATTCTGTGTGTTACAATTACATGTGTCTTTGCAGTATTTTATAATACTCGCAGTCGTACGTAATTGTAATATTTGTGATTATATTATGGGTGTACACGGAAAGAAGCCTCTATCTGTCCGCAGGCCCTCTCAGAAGAAAGGTTGGGTACAAAGGTTAGTATATTTGTCATATAACATTTATACAGACAAATACACAGACAGACAGACAGAGACAACAGACAGTTTTTCTTGTAATCATTTCGTTTAGAAGCGTTCTTTCTCTATAAGAAAAAAGTTCGAGTTTACAAATTTCTTATATGAACGTTTTTTAGAATTTTGACATTTTTATTTCTCAGCAAACACTACATAACATATATGACATACATTGTAATTTTACACACAACAATTGCAGTAATGTACGTATTTCACATATAACAATTGTATAATGAATAATTACAATAAACTAGTGTTATATGCATAGAGATATATCTCTATGGTTATATGTTACATAGTGTTTGCTGGATCATACATATATGTTTTTTCGCAACACCTCCACGGACAGTTCGACTTTCCATGTCTGTAGAGAGGGGCGAAAGTGACCAATTTCATGCCAGGGCGGCATTAGTGGGCGGAAAGTAACCACTTTCCTCCCTAGGCCTGCGGCCATTGGCTGTTTAGCGGAACGAAAGTGACCACTCTCCGCCCTAGGGAGGAAAGTGGTTACTTACCGCCCGCTATGCCGTCCTGGCATAAAATTGACCACTCTCGCCCTTCTCTAGGCATGGAGGTCAAACTTTCCGTAAAAATGTTGTTAAAAATATCGTGTGCACCTCGGGTCGAAAGCTTTTTGAGACTCGTGTGATTTGCTGCCCTCGCCTTTAGCTCGGGCGGCAAAATTCACACTCGTCTGAAAAACGTTACTTTCGCCCCTTGGTGCACAATATACTATTATTAGACACTACAGACGCGCGCTTCGCGCGCGCTATTTAGCTTTAACATTATGCTATTACTATTGCACAGTTAATTCCTTGATACACACAACTGTCAAAATATACAATGACAGCTGCAAATGAAGTTAGCACAGTAAGAGAACCAATCGGCATCGCGGAAAAGAGCCAACAATAAACTATCCATGCCTTTTTTAGAAAGGGACTACTGCATAATTTTAACAAAAGTCATGTATTATACAAAAGCCAATAAACATCTTGCTCTGTAGTGTTATAATATAGCATATAGCATGTAAAAAATATTTTTAAAAATGATAGCATACAATAGAAAATGAAATGTACATTTACAAAAATTACATTTATTGAATAAAAGGAGTTCGCCGTAAAATGTCACAGTAAGAAAATTTCAAAGACAAGCAAAGTTTTAAAACATTATTGCGAATATTTTTAAAAAGATAGCAAAAGAAGTAAATTATATCTTATAGCTTATTCTTGTTTAAGTGTAATAAACAGTTTTTTATTATTACAATAAATTTAATAGAAAAGAAATGCTTAAATTATTTACAGTTAAAAAGAAATGGACAAAAAATATTATAAATATTATACTTTTATATTGTCTATATATATTTTTATATATAATCAGCAACTGAAAAGAATTATTTCAAAATGAAAAATATAAGAAATCCTTTGTTTCTATGTTTGTTATGTGTATATATAATTACAGTAGTTTGTGAAAAGTAATGTAGCAGTAACATGTACTTGTAATAGTATCATTTTCTATGGCAAAAGTGTCAGTTCTGACGGTGATAGTGGAATAAATTTCCAAAGCATCTCCTCGGACGGTACTGGTAAAAGACCAGAAGCGTTTACTTTAAAGGAACTGATTATCATAAAAATCAGAAGCGTCTTTTCCGACGGTACTGGTAAAAGACCAGAAACATCCACTTTGACGGAACTGATTGTCATACAAATCAGAAGCGTCTTTTCCGACGGTACTGGTAAAAGACCAGAAGCGTCCACTTTGACGGAACTGATTGTCATAAAAATCAGAAGCGTCTTTTCCGACGGTACTGGTAAAAGACCAGAAGCGTCCACTTTGACGGAACTGATTGTCATAAAAATCAGAAGCGTCTTTTCCGACGGTACTGGTAAAACACCAGAAGCGTCCATTTTGATGGAACTGATTGCTATAAAAATAAAACTTTTTACGTATATTTGAAATAAAAACAATAACAAAAAAGAAACAAAGGATACTATAATTTTTTTTCAACTTGTACCCTGGCGAAAATAGGAAGTTCATAAGCGTTTGAAAAGCAGAAATTGCAACGCTTGAGCGTTTGAAAGACGTTTTCAAACGCTCAAGCGTTGCAATTTCTGCTTTTCAAACGCTTTATTTTCGTCAGGGTAACTGTAAAGAAATTTGTAGCAAATAGAAAAATAATCTGAAAAACATGTAATATTTATAATTGCGCAAATAATTTGAAATACTTTTGGTTTTATGTGTATAATAAAATTTTTATTGTTTGCAGGCGACGGTTATTAAAGAGGCTAGGCGAAGAGGCAAGTAGCAAGAAGAGTACGGATTCAACGTTTCGTATCGAAGAAACGTGCCTCGATGTAACATCAAAAAAAGGAACGTATAGCGATGTTGAACATTGCGAAGATGTTGATACTCTCGTTATCGACAATACAGGCCGATTGGATGTAAATCGTATCCAAGAATGCATGATTGAAGGCCGTCGCATTGTCGATATGACATCACTGTCCGAGGCTGTGATTGATTCAGGAAACAGTACTCAAGAAGTCCAGAGTTCTGGGTCAATTACAGGTACGTACAGAAATATCGACAAATGCGAAGATGATGACACTCTTGTTATCGAGAAAGGCCGTACGGATATAAATCGTATCCAAGAATGCATGCCTGAAGGCCGTCGCATTGTCGATATGACATCACTGTCCGAGGCTGTGATTGATTCAGGAAACAGTACTCAAGAAGTCCAGAGTTCCGGGTCAATTACAGGTACGTACAGAAATATCGACAAATGCGAAGATGATGACACTCTTGTTATCGAAAAAGGCCGTATGGATATAAATCGTATCCAAGAATGCATGCCTGAAGGCCGTCGCATTGTCGATATTGCTTTTATGTGGAATGAGATCCACAGAACATTTGACAACCATGCGCGAGGAATTGATTGCCATTTTAGAGATTGGAAACTCATTAATTCTCGTCGCGTTGGTTTGTTGACGCAGTTGTTCTTCAAATGCCAAATGTGCAATTATGAAGACAACATCTGGTCCGAACCTACAGAACCATTAGACATATTGGATATTAATACAGCTGCTGTAGCTGCATCTATCACAACTGGAAATGGTTATGCCCAGTTGAATGAGCAATGTGCAGCTATGAATATTCCTAGTATGTCTGAGGTTACGTACATAAAATATCGCGAAAATCTAGTCGAAGATTTCGGAAAAACAGCCCTAGAAAATATGATAAAGGCAGGCGAAGAAGAAAAACAACTTGCCTTAGACAGAAACGAAACTGTTAATGGTATTCCATATATAACTGTCGTTGCGGATGGCAGCTGGATGAAGAGATCGTACGGTAAAGCCTACGACTCACTTTCCGGTGTAGGTGCAATAATTGGTTATCGCACAAGGAAAGTTCTCTTCGTTGGCATCCGCAATAAATATTGCGCGATATGTGACATGGCTGAACGAAAGGGTTGCGCTGCGAAAACGCACAAATGTTATAAAAATTTCGATCGCAACGCAGCCTCTACAAGCATGGAGAGTGATGCTATTGCAGAAGGTTTCAAACTTAGCCTTCCGATGCACGGACTTATTTACAAAACGGTTATCGCCGATGGAGATAGTAACGTATATCACTCCATCATCAATAATAAACCGTACCAGGAACAGATGATAACGGTGAAAAAAATAGAATGCACCAATCATCTACTGCGTAATCTTTGTAAAAAACTGAAAGCCGTTGCTGAAACGACTCAGCCAAAAAGAAAGCGTGGTTTTATTGAAATACGAAAAGTTGCAGACAATAGCGTTTTAAAAATACGGAGAGAAGTGCTGCGACTAGCTTCTGAATGGCAAAAACAAGACCTACCTCATCATTGTAAGGCTACAGAACTACGGAAAGACATATTAAATATCCTTAGTCACATATTTGGTGAACATAAAGGATGTGAGGAACGCGGTCAAAAGTGCGAAATTGGCGGAAATAAAAATTACGTACCACTTTTGAAACTGCATGGTCTATATCAAAGAATGGAAAGTGCTCTTCTGTATCTCAGTGCTTATTCTGACAGCTTGCTATTAAATTTAACCAATAATCCTGCAGAATCATTTAATTCAATAATCTGCAAAGAAATTGGTGGAAAACGCATTCATTTTGGCAAACGAGGTTCGTACAATGCTAGAATTGCGGGAGCAGTTCTGCAACATAATACGCAGCAAGTCCTCACGGAAGTTTATAAAGGCATGTCTAAAACTGTTCCTCCTATTGTCAAAAAAATGGAAGAGCAACGGCAAAAAAAAATTGCGAGAACCAGAGAATCTCGACAAATAGATGGCAAACGAAAGAAATTTAAACGAGAATCAGGAACAGATAAATATTATGGCCCACAATCGCAAAAGCCAGATCTCCCACCTGATGTATATGAACAAAATCGACAAAGGCATATGGAAAACTTGATCGAGTATGGGAAAAATTGGGAACAAACTGAACGCGATACGAGACAACAAAGTGATTCCGAGCTGTGGTGTTCATTGAGACGTGTCATGTTGACAGCGTCCAATTTTGGAATCGTTTGTCGCATGAGAGCAACAACGTCTTGTGTAACAACAGTGAAGAATATTTTATATCCTTCACCTGTTGATACCGCCGCCATGGCATATGGTCGCGTTCAAGAACAAGTAGCAAAAAAAGTTTTAGCCGCAAAACTTAATAAAGACATCAAACCTTGCGGCTTATTTATTGATCGCAAATATCCATACCTGGGTGCTTCTCCTGATGGACTCATTGATGACGATGGCTTAGTGGAGATTAAATGTCCTCAGTCGGCCGAACATTTAACAATAGAAGAAGCCATTAAAACATTACCCGCCTTAAGAAACATCTTTGATACAAAAGACCCACGTAAATTAAATCAAACGCATCGGTTCTTTTATCAAATTCAAGGCCAATTAAACATAACGCAACGACAGTATTGCATTTTTGCCATATGGACACCGAAAAGCATGAAAGTAGTGCACGTAGATAGAGACAATGCTTTTTGGGACAAGCGTATGCTGCCTTCTCTAATACGCTTCTATAACAAATGCATGCTTCCGGAAATATTGGATAGTCGCCATAACAGGCACATGCCAATAAGGAATCCGAGTTATATTCTAGAAGCACAGGAAGCAAGCAAAAAATTAAGTAGTCGAAAAAATATTGAGCAAATTGCAGTAAAGAGCGAAAATGTCATTAATGAAAATAACGAAACGTTAAAAATGTGACATTTTGCCAATAAAAACAGCAATTACCACTGCTATGATTGCTCAAGATATGGAGCAGGATGATGATTGTATATATATTGATACAAGCTACAAGCAAGATATAACCGAAGAGGATAAGGCAAGACGAATACTAAATTTAGATGAAATTATTATACCTATTTCCATTGTGGAAAATAATGTCTTGTCTGGCGACGAACTAACGGACGAATCAGTAGATACATTTTTACGTATTGTGAGAAAAAATACACCTTTGAAACGCAAAGTGTACAGTATCAAGGATTGCCTGATTATATTGACGCTAGTAAGAGCGATTTAAGCTTACAAATAATTGGAGGAAAAAATATATACTCTCAAGAAGGAATTGAACACTGGCGATGTATATTTTGCGATGGCACCAAACTGTTTGTATATGACAGTATACCTGGCTGTACATACGACAGATTGGTGCTCAAAGAAAAAAATATATAAAGCGTCGATATCCAAAAATAAGGCAAAGTGATATTATTTTTGACAAAGTCGATGCACAACCAGACGGTACAAGTTGCGGAATTTACGCCGCAGCTTTTGCCACAACTGTAGCCTTAGGAGGCAATCCTTGTGATGAAAAATATTCCAAGGACGTAAAGTGCATGAGACAACACTTTATGACAATTATAGAGGGAAATGAACTGTTGCCTTTCCCAAGATAAAAACAAACGATCTAATATTATTCAGAAAGTTACATACACTGTAATAATATTTAGAAAGATATTTGAATATCGAAACCATACCTGGGTAAAAAAATAAAATATAAAAATTAAAAAATATAAAAAATAAAAAAAAAATATTAAAATTAAAATTAAAACAATACAAAAAATACAAAAATAAAAATAAATGTCAGAAGCGTCTATTCGGACGGTACTGATTGTAATAAAATCAGATTCGTTTATTCTGACGGTACTGACAAAATTAATGCCAGAAGCGTCTGTTGTAACGTTACTGATTTTTACAAATGTATCATTTGGAAATAAAATCGGAGAGACGAAAGAAAGATATTGGTTGCGTTCTCACGGATATGGGCGTTGGAGGGGTCCATAATACAAAAATAAAATAAAAAATAAATGTCAGAAAACGTCTATTGGGACGGCACTGATTATAATAAAAATCAGATTTGTTTATTTTGACGGTACTGACAAAATTAATGCCAGAAGCGTCTGTTGTAACGTTACTGATTTTTACAAATGTATCATTTGGAAATAAAATTCGGAGAGACGAAAAAAAGATATTGGTTGCGTTCTCACGGAAATGGGCGTTGGAGGGGCCCATTTTATATTCTTAATATTCAAAAATCACAATTAATAAATATACAAAACGGTACATATATACATATCTAATAGTCTGTATATACATATACATATATATTATATATATATATATATATATATATATATATATATATATATATATATATATATATATATATATATTGTGTACCACATAATGCAATAATTAAATTATTTATTTCAAACAAATAATTTGTAAAATAAGTAATTTATCTGAGATTATTCTTTATTATTTAAATAAATGATTTTTGTTTCAGATACCATAGGAAGAAAGGAAAAAGAAAGAGGGAACGAAAGATGGAATACAAAGGAACGATAGTAATCGACAAGAAGGGGAACTAGAAACGAGAAGAAAAGAAGGAAGTAAAATGAAGAGGAAAATAGACAGTCGGTGGAGGAAAGGATTATAGAAGGAAAAGAGAAGGAAAAAAGAAAAGAAAAAGAAGGAGAAGGAAAGTGGGAGGGCAGGGAAGTCGGCGGAGGACGAGATCGCGGGAGAGGATTGGAGGAACGGTTGATGGACACAGACGAGGACGAGGCGGACCGGGAGGAGGGGACGGAGGGAAGGCACAAGAAGGGGTAGGGAGGGTAATAGTATAATTGTAAGGTCGCCTAAAGGCCAGGTGTGAATAAGTATATGTAAGGGGGTGGGTACTCTGTAAAACGCCATGTAAAATATGTTATATGATATGTATTTATTGATTGAAGTGTAAAGGTTTTTGAGAACGTTTTCCTAAAAAAAAACGCCTTTCCAACCCCGGAAGGGGAGTGAATAAAGAATTGATTGATTATTATTTATTACTGAAAAAATTCGTGATTATTTTCTACCAATTATTTAATTTTGAAATAAGTAGTAATTTATTTTTACAAAATACTTATTATTTTTACAATAAAAATTTATTTCTACTAATTATCAATTTTTAATAAAAATTAATTTATTTGTCTCACGTAACTAAAAATTTTTTGTCTCACAAATTATACATTTTTAAATAACAAGTTATTTGCTTTTGCCTAAATATAATTTTTAACGTAATTAGTAATTTCTTTACTAATTACTAATTTACTAATATAATATTTGTTGTTATTACTACTTTTGTGAATAATTCTGGAAAATAAAAATTTATTTTTTGCTAATTCTTAGTATATGCGTATATATTATACATATGTCTTACACTTCCGACATTGCATATATGTATATATTTAGTACTTGATGTACATATACGTGTGTGTGTGTGTGTGTGTACATATACTACACACACACACGCCCGCGCGCACGCACGCACGCACGCACGCACACACAAATATCTTGAGAAATAAAATTAATATTTACGACTCTCATAGAAATAATATTCATTTTCAGAAAGTAATTATATTACAATAAATATCATAACATATTTTGATCAAGCTATTTCTTATTTAATTTATTGTTGTGCATACAAAATAGGAATTGCTTATATATAATGTATTTATATGGATATACACACATTGATAATATCTATATTGTTAAAATAAAATCAAGGATACGACGATGCAAAAATAAAAAATTGGATTTGTAGAAAGTAGTTACAACAATTCAATAATATTTATGCATTATATTATTAATTTTATTTTTAATAATAAAAATATTATCGATGTGTGTATATCCATATAAATACATTGATATATAAGCAATTCCTCTATTTTTGTATGCACAGCAATAAATAAATTAATAAGAAATAGCTTGATCGAAATATGTTATGATATTTATTGTAATATAATTACTTTCTGAAAATGAATATTATTTCTATGAGAGTCGTAAATCTTATTTTTATTTCTCAAGATATTGTTTGTACGTGTGGTGTGTGTGTGTGTGTGTGTGTGTGTGTGTGTGTGTGTGTGTGTGTGTGTGTGTGTGTGTGTGTGTGTGTGTGTGTGTGTGTGTGTGTGTGTGTGTGTGTGTGTGTGTGTGTGTGTGTGTGTGTGTGTGTGTGTGTACATCTTCCATCGCATATATCTGCAAATGTACTTTGCTTGAAAAATACATATGATATAAAGGCACAAAATAAAAAAAGTTTATGCAGAATTATTCTTATTGTTAGTACAAAGTAATCGGAGTATGATCCTGGAGACGTCCCATGTCCGTGATATCGTCATTGACGGGGCCTGGGGCTCACAAAAAAAATATAAAAATAATACGTATGTGCGTATGCGTATGTATGTGCGATTGCGTATGCGTGTGCGTGTGTATGTATATCTATGTTCAATAGATCGCAAAATCCTTTTACAGGAGTAAAGTATAGGTACTAATGAAGAGTTGTTCTTTCCATGTGCTCCCTAAGTTACATAACAGTTACAAACTGGTTTACTGGGATTATGTTATAATAATTAAGATTTTTATTCAGTTGTTATCTATACTGTTCACAGGTATATATTTTTATATAAAGACAAAATAAAATTAGTTATATAAATCAATACTATAAATTTAATATTATTGCATTTGTTATAGAAGTTATTATTTTACCCCATCAAGAATGGATAGATCCTTTGAAAGAGTTTTACATCATTCATTTACATTACAAGAAAAAAATTATTAGAGGTGCAAGAGATGGAGTAAATTGCCAAGTCTAATAAGTACCCGCGTCAATACATACTATGTATACTAATTCACATTCTCAATTATGCTACTGTTATTATTTGTCATCAGACAATTATAAACATACACATAATAATAAGATACATATTATATATATATACGCACATGTGTGCATAAGAATATATGTAATTTATAAAAAGCGGGTGCTTATTAGCTTTGATACGTTACTGCCTTCTGCTACGGACGGCCAGAAAGCATTTTCAGGTTCAGGCCGTATTGCTGAGAATCCATAGACGCGGCAACGCCGCGCGGCGTTGCCGCGTCTATAGCATATGTCTCTCTACCACCGTGCGTCCGTGTGAGCAATTCAGTGGTGTGTGTACGTGTACGGAGTTTCGCGTTGTCACCACCAGTGGCACCACCTTACGGGTGGCGTTTCCGCGTCGGAGTT